>QEPC01006817.1:3458036-3474211 GCA_003113815.1 Sphenodon punctatus
ATGGGCCCTTTTCACACGAGATGCCTCCACCCAGTTTTTCTGGGTGGAGGCTTATGTGTAAACAGCACTTGTGGTGGGTGGGGTGCATTTCGGTGGGTGGAGGTGTCTGTGTAAACACCACTTGCAGTGGGTGTAGGTGCGTGCTCCCACGCAACACCCATCTCCACCCACCCACGGAGCAACGGACTTCGCTGCCGATTGCTCCGTGGGTGGGTGGTGGGTGGAGATGGGTGTTGCGCGGGAGCATGCACTCACCTACACCTACCTCAATTGATGTTTACACAGATGCCTCCACCCACCTCCACCCAGAGAAATGCACCCCACCCACCACAAGTGCTGTTTACACAGACCACCACCACCCAGCAAAACTGGGTGGAGGCATCTCGTGTGAAAAGGGCCCATGTTGCAGGGCTGCAGTGTTGCCCTGTACCATGTATAATAAAATGTAACACCCATTTTATCGGTGTTAGAGTGTCTGTGTAAAAAGGGCCTATGAAGTATTGCCAACCACAAGTCTTCAAAGATTGGGAGACAGACTCTAAAAAATCATGAGATCAGTTAAAACAAAAGAAAAGAAAATGTACTACTACTACTAGTAGCAGTAATAGTTGTTTCTAGGGCTCTTAGAAACCCTACCTGAAATTCTAGAAGGCTACCTTTGAAATTTTTAAACATCAGTGTTCAAACATTACTTTAAAAACAGTTATTTTAAGAACATCTTCTCTTTTACATTGAGAGCAAGCATCTTCCTCTCCCAGGATCTGGCTGTTGGCAATGCCAAGGTGTAAAATAAACAACTCAAGAATAAAACAATCCTTGGGGCTGAGAAATTAAATAAAACAAACAAACAAATGGTGGTGGAGTGTCCTTTAAATGTGCTTCCTTGTTTTGATCCTTTAAGTTGGAAGGAAGGAAAGAAACTCTCAATATAGGGTGTTTGCACACACAATTTCACGTTATTTTCCATCTTACGAGACATTTAATAATGTGCGCATGTGCCTTGTCTTATTCAAGATAAAAATGTCCATAGTTTTCATCACAGATATCAGGGTAGTGAAATCCTTGTCTGACAGTTAAATTGGAATGTGCGCACACGGTGAATTTAACGTTAATTTAACTTACGCTAAAATTAGAACATGGAGATGTTCATATTACTTGTGATGCCCCGTTAATCTTTGTTACAGCGCGCTACACCGGCCCAAGCATCCAGTTCAGCAGTCCCGTTGGGGTCCTAAAGTACCTTTCCAGGCAAGCTCACTAGCTCCCAGCCTGGCCTCAGTCTCTAGCACACTCTGCTGCTCCTTGTTAATTTTAGGCTGGTTATCCCCCTGCTCCCAGTCTGCTTGTCAAACTTCATGTCAGGCTGCAGTGTTCCCCTCTCCCAGCACCCTAGCAGCTGCTCTATACTGCAGCACATTGTCTCTGACTGACTGCTGGTTCAAGGGCCCTCTATTTATTTATTTTATTTTTATTATTTATTACAAATATTTATATTTCACACCCTCCTGCACATTGGCAGCTCAGGGCAGCAAACAACATAAACAATTTAAACTATAAAATCCATTTAAAATACTACAAACAATTAAAAATATTAAAATACCAAAGACAGAAAAGCTAAAAGGCAGAAAAACCCTCCCTCCAAACCTCACACCCTGAAGGCCCAGCGGAACAACCAGGTCTTACAATATCTTCGGAAAGACGGGAGGTCTGGAGGCAGACGGGCCTCCATCGGGAGAGAATTCCAGTCAAGGTGCGGCCACCGAGAACGCCCTCTCCGCTGTCTCCACCAGGGATACCCGGGGGATTTCGAGTCGGACAACCCCGGTCGACCACAATGGCCATGAAGTGACCCGGGGCCTGAGGCGGTCTCACAGATAAGCAGGACCCAAGCCATTTAGGGCTTTATAGGTCATCACCAACACCTTGAATTGGGCCCGGAAAACAATAGGCAGCCAGTGCAGAGTACGGAGCACAGGTATAATTCTCTTAAAGGGGCTGCTCTCAAAGCCTGTGTGCCAGGTGCACACCTGCAGCCCTGTCACAGTCCTCCCATGGCATTTCCCCAGGAAATTTGTAACATGTGCATGGATCCATTAAATTTAAAAACAGATCCCTTAAGGTCATGTGACTTCACACTGGGCCAAAAATAAATAAATAACGTGGACATGCGGCCCTGCAGGAATCTTCCATGATCACTGCTCACATGAAATTAGTATGCATGCAAACAGTCATAGTCACAAGAGCTGGCAATACAGATAGCATGTCTCATTATCAATAGCTCTGGTTCAGCACGAAAGCTCTGGAGAGGAATAGGGAAGAGATCACTCTAAGAGCATCACATCTCCTTGAGTAGCTGCAGAATGTACCGATATCGACAAAGGGTAAACATTTGTTCCTGTACAGAAAGGCAACACAAGGCCAGCGTTCCTATGAAATCTCACCTATACTCATAGGTGTAAACTTCATAGAAGCTGGGGGTGGGTACGCACTGACAAATCCCCCTCCGCAGAAAAAATTCAAAAAATTTGAAGCTATTAAATTTTAAAATATTTAAGACATCTAAATAAATATAAGCACAGAACATTCTATTCATGATGACTAGTACTTATTCTCCTCAAAAGGTGACTCCTCCAGGCAATAGGGAATTCGGTAGGTATTCCAGATCATAGAGAAGAGGAAGTCAGACTAGAATGACAGTCAATGTAGTTTCCTGGAATTGAGGCCCAGGCAAGGCATCTTCTGGATTAGTAAGTGCTCTGGGGGCTGAGAGATACAAGTCTCCTGCCCCACCCCACCCCACCCTTTTCAAATGGGTGCCCTCCTCTCACACGTGTGTGTGTGTGTGTGTGTGTGTGTGTGTGTGTGTGTCTGTAGGAACGCCACAGGTCGCCAGTGGCAATGAGGGGGTGCCTGTGAGAACACTGCTGGGGGTGGGCGGTGGGTGCGTGCGCACTCCCACACTTCACCCACCTCCACCCATCACCCATGCACAGAGCAACTGGCGCCAATGCCGGTTGCTCTGTGTGTAGAAATGGGTGGAGATGGGTGTGCGCTCATGGGGACAGGCACACACCCACCTCCACCCGCCGTCGGTGCACACCCATTCCCCCAACCACCGCAGCCCGTTTGAAAAGGGCCTCACACACATCTCTTCCTCTGCTTCAGTCTCACATGCTCCTCCTTGAGAAGAAGCATTAGTGAGGGTAAGGGGGTGGGGGGAATGTTTTAAGGGTGAGGGGGAAACAGGTGGAAAGGTTTCCAGACACATCCACTATTGCACTGGACAGTCCAGGAATAATGCAGTTTGTCCAGTGTCTAGGACAATCCCTGCATTGGACCCTGTCCAGGAATTCCTCAAGATGTACCAGCTAAGCTCTTTAAATGTAAATGGGTGGGATGGTTGCAGAATGTACTATTGCTGTTGCACTAGAAAATGTATAGGCATTTGCTAAAAGCAGCAAGGAGTAGTGACATGAGAAATACATGTATGCCTCCAAGTCACAGATCAAGTGTGACAGTGCTGATGAAATCTCAGAAGTAGGCAGAGTCTAAACCAAACAAAAGTGTATGCACTTCCTACCAGTACAACCACCTTGATCAAATAATGCATGTTGTAAAAGTACATCAGAAGCAGAAAGCCTTCTAGAGTGTCAGACAGGCTATTAGACCATCAAGAAGGCATTCAAGTAGGCTGGCCACTGACGCATCCCCAGAATACAGGGCATGGGGGGAGAGAATACAGGAAAACAAAACAAAAAACCCATACAAATAAAAAAAACCTACAAAATTTAGGAAACCCACATTTAAAGAGTTAATGGCACCAATAAAAGGTGTGATGGGGGGAGGGGGAAGGAAAAAGGAATAAAGAGAAAGAATTAGGTAAAAATAGGTGAAGGAGGAGAGGGGGGAAGGAGGGGAAAAGGAAAAAAGAAAGGGTTAGAGAAGGGAAGGGAAAGAAAGGGAGACAAAAGGGGGAAGGGAAAAGAAAAAAGGGGGAAAGGGAGAGGCAAGAATGATAAAGGGAAGGGGGAGGAGGAAAGAAAGAAAGACAAATGCTTACCTATTTCAAATCCAGAATGAAAACACTAAATATGGAAAAGACCTAACTCATAAACATAAAAAACCTTAAAGACCCAAAACTCAAAAAACAAAATAAAATAATATAAAAATAACAACAAAACATGACAAAGGAAAAAAGACAGAAGAAGCCAGCAGCACTCAAATTGCTTACACCCCTCCCAAAGGTGGGGGGCAGCAGGCTCATTGCCGCGCCCACCTAGGACAGGAGGCGGAGCACGGCAGGGGATGATTCCTGCGCCGCCAGGACTGCAAGCCCCAGGGTGGAGAAGTGGCCGCGCTGTAGAGTGGGAAAACCTGGAACCCCGCTGGGGTTGCGAGACAACCTCGGCGGCTGCGATTGGCAGAGGGTGGGCCCCCTCTGCCAATTTGTGGGCCACAAACACTGGGGTGGTGTCTTTCTCCACGGATTCTAGGACTTCAGCCTCAGTTGCAGGCTGGAGACAACTGGGAAAAGCAGCACCCGCAGCTTGTGAGCCCTAATAGGCCTCTCACGGACTGCAAGCGCCCCCCCCCCCCCACTGATATACCAAGGAGCCTGTAATGGATAAAGATAAAAAGTAGCACGCCCCTAAGCAGAAGGGAACTCAAGCAGCGGCAGCTGAGCCAGACGGCCCCCCAGGGACAGTGGGACCAGAGGCGGCCCACCCAAGGGGAACAGGACTCTCTGGGCTTGGAGCCCCCAGGTTCGTCTGCTGGGGGGTGGGGTGGGGGTGGATGCCCCCCTACAAGAAAGGCTGGCTGGCTGTGAGGCCCTACTGAGGGAGCTCGTGGCTGGGGGGCTGGGCTTGTCTGGGAGGGCTCAGACTCAGGCCCCGTCCCCTGCCCCACCAGACCCTCCTTCCACCGGCCAAGCAAGCGACACCCCCCCCCGAGCGAAGTGGAGAGCCTGGTGCAGACCAGCCCAAGGCAGGGGGGGCAGGATTATTGCCCCCTCTGCCTGATTCTTGGATAATCAGCCTGCGGACCCATCCAGGAGGGTGCCGGTGAGGGGTGCCCAGGGGCAGCAAAACAACCCCCACACATCTGGACTACCTAGAATTATGGTCTACCCCCATGGGCCCCGGGCCCAGGGGTCCCTGGGGGCAGGGAGATGACGGGTAGGTGGCAACACAGCGGAATGGATGGCCTGCTAACACAGGCCCCCAAGGTGGGCCCAACCTATATGCCCCCTCACTGGGGGGCAGCAGGCAGCCACACTGGCCCTAGGTGCACCCTCCTTCTGTGGTGGGGCAGGGGAGCCCCGTTTCCTTTCTTACAGGGACGGGTTCCCGCAAGCGGCTGAAGCGGACAATCACCCAGAGCCGCAAGGATGGGAAAGGGACAATCTCTAACAGAGGGTCGAGGCGATCGAATGCGCTGTTCAATCGATGGCACAGCAGTGCATCCAACAAACACCGGCCAAATAGGAGCCTCCCGTAGGCACTGGGGTGTTTGACCCGGTATTGGCATCAGCGTCCTCAGCTCTGGGAGTTCCCGGCAGAGCACCCACCATCCCTGGAGAGGTCGGGTGGACCCAGCTGCTGTGGTGGAATGGGGTATGGGTGCCAGTGAATTTGCGGTCCGCCCCTCAGGTGGACGGTGGAGGCTACCCACAGCAACCATTTCCCCCTGGGCACCAGCGGGGTGGGCTCTCTACCCTGGGGGGGCAGGCTCTCCAAGTTTGGGCTCCAGCTCTGGCCCTGCCTGGGCAAGCGTTCACGCTCCCAGGGGTGGCGCCCCATGCAGGGGAGCCAGCCACACAGCGCCCTCCTGCAGGTGGGTAGGGATGGGCGAATGCGGTTCAGAAGTTCGGAGTTCAGCCTGAACTCAGCCTGTTCGGACGACCGAACCCGAACCTGAATTTAAACACAAACTGACAGAACCGAACTCCATTCCGAAGGTCAAAATTACCTCAATGACAAACTACACCCTCTCTGAAGCTGGGCCTCCTGGCCTCAAGATGAGAGTAGTCTCTTGGGACTCCAAGGTAGACTGAGGTGTCCTTTCTTCCATGAGCTTCTTTCCCCTGCCCCCTCCTCCCCACCATGTTCCTTCCCCTTCCCTTCACTCGGAGGGTGAGGACTCTCCCATCCTTGTCCCCCTGACACACACCCCCCGTGACAGTTTGCTCCACCCTAAACAACCCGTTCCCCCTTCCCTTAGCCTTGTATGGAAATTATCCCATCAGTAGGGACCCCATTTCTTGCATCTCTCCTGTAGTTTTCAGCATAAGCACTGTGTGGAGTGGACTGGCATCACCTGTCTGGTACTAACAAAATGAGTTCAGACTCCCCTTCCCGAAGGGCCCCGCCCGTTCCATGAAAATGGGTGTCTTATCGGGAGGCAGAGTCCTTTTTGCTGCATGAGCCAGGAGCCCTCGAGCCATCCCATGCTAATGTGGGACGCGCATTGACAGATTAAAGTGTATTTGGCGCAGGTGACTACTGCTTCCCCAGCCACGACCCTAGCAGCCTCTCTAGTAGGTCCTGCTCGTGGCATACTGCCAGGTGGTCAACCCCCCTGCCCCCCAAACCGGGAGTTTGTGGGGATCCATGCAAGGACCAATGTGTCCTTGGAGGAGGAAGGGGATGGATCCGAGGCAGAAGGACTGGAGTATAACGAGGTGGACCCAGCAGCCACGGCCACCGATCCACCCTATAATACCATATCCCCAGAGATAGCCAAGGGTAACCCGTGGAACAAGGCTCCAGGCCCAGCTCTGTGTACCTCTTTCCAGGGACTGGGTGACCAGCTGGCTACCAGATACACTAGGACAGCCCCTGGGCAACCTGCCTTCATTAGGGAAGAATTGCAGCAGCCTCCCTTCATCATTTCCAACCCGTCCTTGGTAGCCGTGACCCAGAAAACAGCCCCTATTTCCACAAGCATTCCACAGACACCACCTCCTCCACAAATGGCAGTTATAGGCATGACGATACAAGGTATTGCCCTGAGCAGCAGAGCCCCATCTACTGCACCAGTTTTACACCTCGGGGAGTAGCAATTCTGAAGAGGTCATCAACTGCTCCTATGGTCGCATCCATGCGAGTCACCGTATATCACCCTCCTCAGTCGAATTTAATCAAGAGGTCTCCCAGGTCACCGATTCCTCCAAGCACCAGGTGACGACTTTCACCTACCTGGCAACAGCCAGGGACTCTTCGGAAAGTGTAACAGGTTGGTTACATTCCCAGTCCTTCACAACTTGGAAGATTCCACAACTTCCTGCCATACCATCCTGGACGACTAGGAGCCCAGTGCTGCGGGAACATTCGTTGCCGTGTGCCATCCAAGAGGCCTTGTTACCTGACCGAGATGTTGCAGGCAACGCGACACCAATGGCCTCTTGGTCGCATCTCCCCTGCACGAGAGACACCTTAAAACAACAATGTCAGGTGACATCTACTATTCAGGCAGGGACACCACTGGGTACCCTGAACTTCCCTATGGCCCCACTGTCCAAGACTGCTGTCCCACTCTCACCAGCAGCTTCACCACCGGAAACTGCTGCGTTACCCAAGACTGCTGCCCGGCCCCTGCCAGTTGCCTCACTTCCAGAGGCCACCGCCTGCCCATACTAGCGGCCTTGCCATCAAAGAGTGCTGCTCAGCCCCCGCTAGCAACTCCCCCACCAGCGATGGCTGCTCGACCCCCACCGGCATCTCCATCACCCAAGATCACCGCCTGGCCTCTGCCTGCAGTTCCGCCTCCAGAGATTGTGACTTGACCCTTGTTGGTGACCCAGCTGCCAGGGATGGTGACTTGGCCCCCACCGACAGCTCGACCTCCCAGAGTATGGTGCCCAACCCTTTCTGACGACCCTAATGGCTGATAGCATCATACAACCCATACCTTCCCCTGTTCCTGGTTTTGGGCCTCTCACCTCTCCCCTGTCGCACCCTGCCTATTGGTTCCCTCCTCCCTATCCAACTGGCCCTGTGTTTCATGCCCTCCCACCGTGGTCACTTGTTCTGCCCGTAATGTGTGTACTCCATAGCACCTAGTCACAGCTCCAAGCCATCTCCTCTCTTCTGCACGCGATATTACGCCCCTTTCTGTTTGCCCCATGATGGTTCCTTTTTGATACCCATGTGTGTCCTCGTGTGTTCCTGTACGTTTTGTTGCATCTTTTTGTGGAATGTTGCTCGGTCAAATGGTATGAGGGGCCTCAGTGCTTCCCCCAGCCATATTACCGGATCTTGGGCCCTGGGGACGGGAGGGTATGGGGGATACTGTCACGTCCCAGGCTTCAATCCCTGCCCTTTGGGATGTGGGAGGGGTGCTTTAGGGACCTACACCACCTTGTGGACCTGATAACACCCTGCATTCCCCATTCTTGTGTTTTCCCCTGTCTCCTCACCCCTTGTAGGTTCACAACCTTCCCCAGCTGTGACTTGTTACCCCAGTCTGGCCTCCCAGTTTCCTGACTGACTGCAGATGGTATTTGAGCCCTGGTGTGGCCTCAGGAAGCTGTTGGAGCAATTTCTCTTAGCCGCCTTGAGGTTTCCTGTGTGTACTGTGGCAGTTGTGTCTTATTCACTGCTTCAGTAATAAGTGCTTCCCCTTAAGTCTGTGTTCTGTGTGTCTTGTAGGGATGGGCGAACAGAATGTGGTTCAGATGTTCGGTCGTTCGGTTCAAAACCCAAGTTCGGGTTCGATCATTCGGTTCAGCCGAGTTCGGGTTGGCCCAAATTGGCCGAACAGTCAAAAATAGCACTATCGAAATCGAAACGAAACCGAAACTGAAACTTAACCGGAACCAAAATTTAGGGGTTTTTGGCCCTGAAGATATTTTTCCTGCCCCGAACTCATCCAAACACAACCGAACTGTTTGGTCATTCGAGAGTTCGGTTCGGACGTTTGGTTCGGACATCCAAACAGACCAAGTTCGGTCCGAACTCCGAACATCTGAACCGCGTTCGCCCATCCCTAGTGTCTTGGCTCAGTTCCCCACTTTCCTGTTCCCTCCTATATCCCGCCTTGTGTGTTGTACTCCTCTAGTGTGCCTTATATCCCTTGTGTGTTGTACCCCTCTACGGTGCCTTATATCCCTTGTGTGTTGTACCTCTCTATGGTACCTTATATCCTTTGTGTGCTGTGATCTGTTTGGTGTGTCTTAGCTCAGTTCCCTACTTCCTTGTTCCCTCCTATATCCCGCCTTGTGTGTTGTACCCTTTTAGGGAGCTGTATACCCCTTGCGTGTTCTACCCTATAGTGTGTCTTATATCCCGTGTGTGCTGTGATCTGTGTTCTGTGTATCCTGGCTCAGTTCCCCACTTCCCTGTTCCCTCCTACATCCCTTGTGTGCTGTACCCTACTAGTAGGTCTTGTGACCTGGGTACTGTAGGTTCCCATCTGTGCTTCCACCACCACCACCACCCCCTCCCTTTGCCAAGGGTTTACTGGCCCTTGTCCCTTGGCAGTGTTTTCAGAACTCTCATGAACTAATACCCTTAGGTCCTGGTGCTGTGGGGATTCCTGGACTTATAGCTCCCTGTTGTCCTCTCCTTAGTCTTGGGAATCCTTGTTCCCGATCCTTCGGTAGTCCCTTTCCTTCTCAGTGAGTCTTGGTGCGGGGTCTTAATTCTTCTCCCTGACCTCAATGATGAACTAGACTCTCTCTAAAGCTGCGCCTCCTGGCCTCAATATAAGAGTAGTCTCTTGGGACTCCAAGGTAGACTAAGGTGTGCTTTCTTCCGTGAGCTTTCTCCCCACCCCCCCCTTACTGGGTTCCTTCCTCTTCCCTTCACTCGGGGGGTGAGGCCTCTCCCATCCTTGTCCCCCTGACACCCTGACCCGACCCACCCCTGGTGACAGTTTGCTCCACCCTAAACAACCCGTTCCCCCTTCCCTTACCCTCATATGGAAATTATCCCATCAGTAGGGACCCCATTACTTGCATCTCTCCTATAGTTTGCAGCAAAAGCACTGTACAGAGTGGACTGGCATCGCCTGTCCAGGACTAGCAAAATGAGTTCGGGCTCCCCTTCCCGAATGGCCCCGCCTGTTCCATGGAAATGGGTGTCTTATCGGGAGGCAGAGTCCTTTTTGCTCCACGACCCGGGAGCCCTCGAGCCGTCCCCCACTAATGTGGGACGCACATCGACAGGTGAAGGCGTCCTTGGTGCAGGAGACTACTGCTGCCCCAGCTGCGACCCTAGCAGCCTCTAGTAGGTCCTGCCCATGGAATACCGCCAGGCGGTCAACCCCCGTCTCCCAACCCGTGGGCTTGTGGGGATCCATGCAAGGGCCAATGTGTCGACTCGGAGGAGGAAGGGGATTGGGAAGACCTGAGCACCAAGGAAGTCGATGGATCCAAGGCAGAAGGACTGGAGTATAACGAGGTGGACCCAGTCGACACAGCCACTGATCCACCCTATAATACTGTATCCCCAGAGACAACCAAAGGTAGCCTGGGGAACAAGGCTCCAGGCCCAGCTCTGTGCACCTCTTTCCAGGGACTAGGTGACCAGCTGGCTACCAGACACACTAGGACAGCCCCTGCGCAACCTACTTTCATTGAGGAAGAATCACAGCATCCTCCCCTCGCCATTTCCAACCCATCCTTGGTAGCCGTGACCCGGAAAACGGACCCTATTTCCACAAGCATTCCTCAGACACCGCCTCTTCCATGAATGGCAGTTATAGGCACGATGATACAAGGTATCACCCTGAGTAGCAGAGCCCCCTCTACTGCACCAGTTCTGCACCTCGGGGGAGTGGCAATTCCAAAGTGGTCATCAACTGCTCCTATGGTCACATCCATGTGAGTCACCGTATATCGCCCTCCTCAGTCAAATTTAATCAAGAGGTTTCCCAGGTAACTGATTTCTCCAAGCACCAGGCACTGCCTTCCCCCTACCCGGTGAGAGCCAGGAACTCTTGGGGAAGTGTACCCTGACCCTTGGTTACATTCCCAGTCCTTCACAACTTGGAAGATTCCACAACTTCCTGCAATACCATCCTGGATGACTAGGAGCCCAGTGCTGCGTGAACATTCATTGCCGTGTGCCGTCCAAGAGGCCTTGTAACCTCACTGAGATGTTGCAGGCGGCGCGACACTGATGGCCTCTCAGTCGCATCTCACCTGCATGAGAAACACCTTAAAACAACAACGTCAGGTGACATCTATCATTCAGGCAGGGACACCACTGGGTACCCTGACCTTCTCTATGGCCCCACTGTCCAAGACTGCTGCCCGGCTCTCGCCAGCCGCTTCACCACTGGAAACTGCTCTGTGGCCTCTACCGGCAGCTCCACTACCCAAGACTGCTGCCTGGCCACAGCTGGTTGCCTCGCTTCCAGAGGCCACCGCCCAGCCCATACTAGCAGCCTTGCCATCAAAGAGTGCTGCTCAGCCCCCGCCGGCAGCTCCCCCACCAGTGATGGCTGCTTGGCCCCCGCCGGCCGCTTCATCACCAAAGATCGCCGCCTGGCCTCTGCCTGCAGCTCTGTCACCAGAGACTGCGAATCAACCCTTGTCAGCGACCCAGCTGCCAGGAATGGTGGCTTGGCCCCCACTGCCAGCTCAACCCCCAAAGGCTGGTGCCCAACTCTTTCCGACGACCCTACTGACTGATAGCGTAGGCTTAGGCCATGTTCCAACAGAGGAACATTCCCCTCTTCCTTGTTTTGGACCTCCCTGTCGTACCCTGCCTTTTGGTTCCCTCCTGCATGTACTGCTTCCTATCCAACTGGCCCTGTGTTTCATGCCCTCCCACCATGGTCACTTGTTCTGCCCGTAATGTGTGTACTCCATAGCACCTAGTCACAGCTCCAAGCCATCTCCTCTCTTCTGCATGCGATATTACGCCCCCTTCTGTTTGCCCCATGATGGTTCATTTTCGACACCCATGTGTGTTGTCGTGTGTTCCTGTATGTTTAATTGCATCTTTGTGGGGGATGTTGCTTGGCCAAATGGCGTGAGGGGCCTAAGTGCTTCCCCAGTCATATTACCGGATCTTTGGCCCTGGGGTATAGGGGTACTGTCAAGTCCAGGACTTGAACACCTGCCCTTTGGGACATGGGAGGGGCACTTTAGGGACCTGCACCACCCTGTGGACCTGATAACGCCCTGCATTCCCCATTCTTGTTTTCCCCTGCCTCCTCACCCCTTGTACGTCCACACCCTTCCCCAGCTGTGGCATGTTACCCCAGTTTGGCCTCCCAACTTCCTGAGTGGCCGCAGATGGTATTTGAGCCCTGGTGTGGCCTCAGGAAGGTGGTGGAGCAACTTCTCTTACCCGCCTTGAGGTTTCCTGTGTGTACTGTGGCAGTTATGTCTTGTTCACTACTTCTTTAGTAAATGTTTCCCCTTGAGTCTGTGTTCTGTGTGTCTTGGCTCAGTTCCCCACTTCCCTGTTCCCTCCTCCATCCTGCCTTGTGTGTTGTACCCCTCTAGTGTGCCTTATATCCCATATGTGCTGTGATCTGTGTTCTGTGTGTCTTGGCTCAGTTCCCCACTTCCCTGTTCCCTCCTACATCCCTTGTGTGCTGTACCCTACTAGGGTGCTGTATATTCCTTGCGTGTTGTATCCCTCTAGTGTGCCTTATATCCCTTGTATGCTGTGATCTGTGTTCTGTGTGTCTTAGCTCAGTTCCCTGCTTCCCTGTTCCCTCCTATATCCCTTGTGTGCTGTACCCTACTAGGGTGCTGTATATTCCTTGCGTGTTGTATCCCTCTAGTGTGCCTTATATCCCTTGTGGGCTGTGATCTGTGTTCTGTGTGTCTTAGCTCAGTTCCCTGCTTCCCTGTTCCCTCCTATAGCCCTTGTGTGCTGTACCCCTCTAGTAGGTCTTGTAATCTGGGTACTGTAGGTTTCCATCTGGACTCCCCCCTCATCCTCCCTTCCTCCCTTCACCAAGGGTTTACTGTCCCTTGTCCCTTGGCAGTGTTTTCAGAACTCTCATGAACTAAGGCCCTTAGGTCCTGGTGCTGTGGGGATTCCTGGACTTATAGCTCCCTGTTGTCCTCTCCTTAGTCTTGGGAATCCTTGTTCCCAATCCTTTGGTAGTCCCTTCCCTTCTTGGTGCGGGGTCTTAATTCTTCTCCCTGACCTCAATTACAAACTACACCCTCTCTGAAGTTGGGCCTCCTGGCCTCAAGATGACAGTAGTCTCTTGGGACTCCAAGGTAGACTGAGGTGTCCTTTGTTCCGTGAGCTTCCCCCCTACCGGGTTCCTTCCTCTTCCCTTCACTCGGGGGGTGAGAACTCTCCCATCCTTGTCCCCCGACCCCGACACCCCAACCCCCGACAGTTTGCTCCACCCTAAACAACCCGTTCCCCCTTCCCTTACCCTTGTATGGACATTATTCCATCAGTAGGGATCCCATTACTTGCATTTCTCCTTTAGTTTGCAGCAAAAGCACTGTATGGAGTGCACTGGCATCGCCTGTCCAGGACTAGCAAAATGAGTTTGGGCTCCCCTTCCTGAATGGCCCCGCCCATTCCATGGAATTGGTGCCCAACTCTTTCCGACAACCCTACTGGCTGATAGAGTCATACAGCCCATACATTCCCCTGTTCCTTGTTTTGGGCCTCCCACCTCTCCCCTGTCGTACTCTGCCTATTGGTTCCCTCCTCCATGTACTGCCTCCTATCCAACTGCTCCTGTGTTTCATGCCCTCCCACCGTGGTCACTTGTTCTGCGTTATGTGTACTCCATAGCACCTAGTCACAGCTCCAAGCCATCCCCTCTCTTCTGCACGCAATATTACGCCCCTTTATTTTTACCCCATGATGGTTCATTTTCAATACCCATGTGTGTTGTTGTGTGTTCCTGTATGTCTCGTTGCATCTTTGTGGGGGATGTTGGCGGCCAAACAGCTTGAGGGGCCGCAGTGCTTCCCCGGCCATATTACCGGATCTTTGGCCCTGGGGATGGGGGGAGGGTCTTGGGGGGGGTACTGTTAGGTCCAGGGCTTGAACCCCTGCCCTTTGGGACATGGGAGGGGCGCTTTAGGGACCTGCACCACCTTGTGGACCTGATAACCTGATTTCTCCATAGGACCCATTTGCGGTCAGATGTTGAGGCTGTGAGGACAGCAAAGAAGGAGTTCTTCGCTGCCCTCATAGTGTCTGCAAAGTTGCATCCAGCGGAGCTGTTCCGGGTGGTGCGGGGGCTGGTCAGTCCAGCCTCCCTCCACCTGAATGGGGACTTCTCCCAGGCCCGCTGTGAGGAGTTTGCCATCTACTTTGCAGACAAAATTGCTCAGATCCAGAGTAATTTAGACACCGGGTTGGATGCAGTAGGTAAGGAGCATGAGGTTATGGAGGCACCGTCTGGTTGATCTTTCTGGGAGGAGTTTCTGGAAGTGATGCTGGCCGATGTGGTGGATCTCTTGGGGTCTGTTCAAGCCACAAGTTGTGAACTAGATCCATGTCCGTCCTGGTTGGTGAAAGCCTTCAGGTAGACACTGGTGTCAGTTCTGATGAGGGTGGTTAACACATCCCTTCGGTGTTGTCCCTTTGATGTTGTCGCCCAGTCTCAAGGAGGCTGTGGTGCGCCCCCTGCTGAAGAAGCCTTCGCTGAATGTGGACGCACTTGCCAGTTACCGTCCTGTCTCTAATCTTCCCTTTTTAAGGAAGGTTATTGAACGGGCAGTGGTTCAGCAGCTCCAGGTGAATCTGGTCAGTATTTGTTTCCTTGACCCTTTTCAGTCTGGGTTCCGCCCGGCTATGGTACTAAGACGGCAATGGTGGCTTTGGTGGACAATCTCCACCGGGAGATGGATGCAGGATGTTCTACGTTCTTGATCCTGTTAGATTTCTCGGCCACTTTTGATACTGTGCGCCCAAAGGGTGGCGACAAAAGGGCGCTGGCTGTTTTGTGGCCGTTGTGAGGCTGGTGCGAGGACAGCGAGGAGCCACCCCCCTGACGATGCCTACACCACACAGCCTCTTCTGACCATCACCGCCGGACATTGCGCAAATGCTCCCATGCCACCCTCAGGCCAGGCTACCCACTCTGCTGCCCAGACTGTTGCCACCTTGGATGCCTCCCCATACCTCCCTCGCCTCCTTGCCCTCTATTTCCCCCCTCCTTCTCGCCCTGCTCATGACTCCCCTCCTTCTCCCCCTCCCTCCTCCAATGGCCTTTCTCCAACCAACCTACCCCTTATTCTCACCCATGCCCATCCCCCCTCCTCACCCTCATCCCCCCATGCCCATTCCCTGTAAGCCTCCACCACCACCCCACCTCCCCTCATCCAAACCTTCCACACCCAGATACTCCAAAGCCCATTGTGGCCGGTGTGAGGCCGGCAGGAGACCCAAACCCTGCAAACCCGGCCGCTCCACATCCCCCAATCTCATCCGTGTCCCATGCCTTCCCCGAAACCAGTTACCTTTCTCCTGCTCCCTCTGGAACTGCCGCTCTTCTGTGACTAAAGCCCCCTTCATCCATGATGTCTTCCTCTCTTGCCCCGTTCAACTCCTTGCTCTTACAGAAACCTGGATCTCACCCTCCAACGCTGTTACCCCAGCCACTCTATGATCCAGGGACCTTTCGTTCTCTCACCGACCCCGCCCTGAGGGCCAGGGGGGGTGGCATAGGTTTCCTCCTTGCTAATCCCTGTCGATTCCAAACCCTTTCCTCTCCTCCCTCCCTCTCCTTCCCTTCCTTTGAGGCCCATTCTGTGTGTTTATACTCCTCCTTACACCTTCGTGTTGCTGTCATCTACCGCCACCCAGGTTCCCTCTCCTCTTTCCTCCCAGACTTTGAATCCTGGCTCACCTTCTTCCTCTCTGATGACACCCCCACTCTCATTCTTGGTGATTTCAACATTCACGTCCACACACCTTCCACGCCCTCTGTCTCCAGCTTTCTCTCCCTGACCTCCTCCTTTGATCTCCGACTCTGCGCCGACTACCCCACCCATACCGACGGTCACTCCCTTGACCTCATCTTCTCATGAAATTGCTCTCTTGCTGACCTCTCCTTTGATTCCTGCCACAATTCTGATCACTTCCTTGCCTCCTTCAGCCTCTCCCACCAACCCCTAACACCTCCCCCTCTCCGCCCCCCTTCCGCAATATGCAGGCCTTTACCCCCATGGAGTTTGCCTCCTCTCTATCCCCCCCCACTCCCCTGACTCCACCATCTCCGCTCTTAAC
>QEPC01006817.1:3480936-3516018 GCA_003113815.1 Sphenodon punctatus
CCCCCCAGGGATCGGGTCATACTTACCGGCGGCTGCGGGGACGCCGCGGCCGCTGGTGCTGGGGGGTGGGCTCGCCTCTCAGTCTGTTTTTAAACAAAAATCCAGGCTGGGCAGGGTGGGTGGGGGGTGTCCCCCCTTCCACCCGCGCAGCCTGGGAGGGGGAGGGGGAAGGAATTCATTTATTTCATTGAGTTCAATGGGGACACAGCGCCCCACTGAACTCAATGAAATAAATCCGGTACCGGTATACCGGATTTAATCTGGGAATCCGGTTTTTGCAGAACCGGTAACCGGTAAATCCGGTAGCTGGTAATGGGACCGGGGTCCCACCTCTAATAATCATGGCATGAACAAGGGTTTTGGCCGAGGAGGTAGAGAGAAAGGGGCGGATCCGAGCAATGTTATGGAGAGCGAATCGGCAGGATTTGGCAACAGAGCCACAGAGCTCGCATTAAGCAGCATCAGCGACAGATCAGAGGCCTCACTAACCTCAATCCCCAAATACCCCAAGGGGGGAAGAGGAGGACAAGGGGACACCAAGTGCCAATAAATAAATAACGCCCCGCATTCCCCATTCTTGTGTTTCCCCCTGTCTCCTCATCCCTTGTAGGTCCACATCCTTCCCCAGCTGTGGCTTGTTACCCCAATCTGGCCTCCCAGCTTCCTGATTGGCTGCAGATGGTATTTGAGCCCTGGTGTGGCCTCAGGAAGCTGGTGGAACAACGTCTCTTACCCGCCTTGAGGTTTCCTGTGTGTACTGTGGCAGTTATGTCTTGTTCACTGCTTCCGTACGAAGTGCCTCCCCTTAAGTCTGTGTTCTGTGTGTCTTGGCTCAGTTCCACACTTCCCTGTTCCCTTGTGTGTTGTATCCCTCTAAGATGCCGTATAACCCTTGTGTGCTGTGATCTGTGTTGTGTGTGTCTCGGCCCAGTTCCCCACCTCCCTGTTCCCTCCTACATCCCTTGTGCGCTGTACCCCTCTAGTAGGTCTTGTAATCTGGGTACTGTAGGTTCCCATCCGGGCTTCCACCCCACCCCACCCCTTCGCCAAGGGTTTACTGGCCCTTGTCCCTTGGCAGTGTTTTCAGAACTCTCATGAACTAAGGCCCTTAGGTCCTGCCGCTCTGGGAGTTCCTGGACTTATAGCTCCCTGTTGTCCTCTCCTTAGTCTTGGGAATCCTTGTTCCCACTCCCGTGGTAGTCCCTTCCCTTCTGTGTGTGCCTTGGTGTGGGGTCTTAATTCTTCTCCCTGACCTCAGTGACTAATTAGACCTTCTCTGAAGCTGGGCCTCCTGGCCTCAAGATGAGAGTCTCTTGGGCCTCCAAGGTAGACTGAAGTGTCCTTTGTTCCGTGAGTTTCCCTGCCTTCTGGGTTCCTTCCTCTTCCCTTCACTCGGGGGGGTGAGGACTCTCCCATCCTTGTCCCCCTGACATCTCCGTGACAATATGAAAACAAAGGAGGACTATCACATAATAGTGTGACAGTAAATGCCAGTGCTTTTAAATAATAGAAGTTCTTTTCTATCATGAGATGAACCACTATTAATCTTTTTCCAAAATATCTTTTTGAGAAAAATCTGAAGCTCTATTTCTTAATTCAAAGAGGATTTCGGATACCCCCTTGCACAAAAATTGTTATATAAGCTTGAGAATTCTAACTCAAAGTCAGCATTGGAAGTTATTATGCTATATGACTTTTTTGCATCTGTTATGACCTGTTGTGTGCTTTTCTGAAGCAACCAAAGGTTCCACTGTTGGAAACAGAATGCAGGGCTAAATGGACCATTAATTAGTCAGATTCTGTGTCACAGGATTTGTGGTCCAACACCCCACTTTCCTGGGTTAGGTGACTCAATATCCCTCCTCGCAGTCCACCTGAAACCAGTTCTCTCTCTGGCTTGTCCAGTTCTGCAGAGGGGAAAATTCTTTTGCCACCCAACTCCCAGGGAGTCTCCCATTTACAGACTCTCTCTCTCTCTGTTGGTACGCAAGAGTTTGCACCAATACCAGGCCACAGAACACTTCTTAGTAGTTAAGAAGAAAGTTTATTGATTACATAAGCATAGATAAGTTTGATACCAAGTGGCAAATAGAAATCAAAAGTAAACATAACACATTCCTAATCTATACTGAGCAAGCTTCTAGCTAAAGTCTTACCCTATAGAAAGTCCATGGAATCAGTCCATACACAGCCAGGTTGGTGATGTTGGCTGGGCTCCAGTCTTAAGGTTAGAAATCAAAGTTCTCGTCTCAGTGCATATCTTCGAGCCTTGCTTGCTGGCAAGATGCAGGACCTTGAGTGAGTTCCCAATAGTCACCGGCCCCTTATGGGGTACAACGCCTTATATCCTTAGGGGGAAACCCCAGTATCTTCTCGACCTTTCCAGAACATCCTTTGTTCTCTCTCTCAGCATCTGTGTCTTCCCTCATGTAGGCCACTCAGGTAAACAGGAAACTTAATTTGCAAGTGAATTGGTTTCTGTCTGGTTTGAATTCACATTCTTTATCTGTCTCTGCTTCCTGGGGAGATCTCCCAGCTCAGTTTACATTACATGATTACATGAGTTTTGCAGTTCTGTGTTTTAACATTACATGAGACGAGTTTTGCAGTTCTCAGTTTTAACAGTACATACATGTTTAACCTTTTATGTTACATATCTGTTAGACCTATAGTCCCTTATCTCTCATGTGTGACTTCATGTTCCTTCGTGACACTGAACCAGAGTGGCACTTCTTACGTTCTCATGTAATGCAAGCCCTAATTTTTGAGTATTAAATACATTTTTAGATTCAATATTATATTCATTATTTGAATTCTAATTTTTTTCTGTTAAATCATGTGTATGCTACACTATAGGCCCTATGCAGTGCACAGAAAAGTTAGCTTATTTGCTTTGGAGATAACATCATTATGTATGTACTTTAACCGGTGATCTATCACATGCAAGCTTTGGAAACAATAGTGATTTGAACAGCTTGGTCTGTCTACTTTAAAAGCTGCCACTGAGACTTCCACAGCTAGTATTGTGTAGACAGTGTTCCATTTATCCAAGGAATGCAAGCTGTCCATTGTACAGCAGGGCCCCTTCATTAACAAGCTGGGTGCAGTTCCCATAAATTACTAGTTTCCTTGGCTTTGCATCGATAAGAAAATATTCTTCCATAAAAATCTGCCCGTTTCCAGAGCAAATGATGACTCTAGGGAGGAAATTTCACAATCAAGGCAGGGTGGTGTATATATGTTAACACTGCGGGCTCTCCTAGTGGAATCTGAGAAACATCATCTACCCTGCAGAGCATTAAGACACTTGTCTTGGAACAAACCATCACACCATGAAGATTACTGGGCTCCTTGTGTGCCTCAGTCTGATGAACTTCTGCTGCTTGGGTGAGTCACTTTTCCCTTTCCTTAATCAGTAGTCACAGTTTTAGACATGACAAAAACTATGCGTTCATGATTGCCAACAAGGAAAATCCTGAATGCAGAGGAGACCATGTGGGCATGTTTTAGATAGTATGTCTTGTGGGTGGCCGGTGGGTAGCTGCTGCCTATCTAGCAGCTGCCCACGAGTTGTGGGGAGGAAGGGAGGTTTACTGCTACTGGAGAGCAGAGGTGGCAGGAGCAGCAGTGAGTGCCCACTGCTGCTCCTGTTGTCACTATTTGCTGCTCCATCACAACAACTACATGCAAGTGCTTGCCCCTCATGGGGGGCACAATGGGCCCAGTTCCTCCCAGGGAGGAGGAACTGCAAGGTTGCAGCTGTGCACTGTGAAATGTGTAGCAGTGATTAGACAGAACAGTAACCATGCTCTTCTGAATGGTTATCATACCATTTATAAGCACCCTCTGATGCTTCTTGATGCCCTTGAAGCCTTGACAAACATATCCTCCTCAAATATTTAGCACCAAGTTGAAGAAGTGGTTATTTTCAAGACAGGAATATATTTGACCCTATCGGGCAGTGGATCTCAAACTTTGCCTGTGTAATCCCATTTTGAGAATTAAATATAATCCCATGACCCCAGACAGCAACAAAGACCTGCAATATCTGTAAGTATCAATCAAGAAACACCACCATGCACAGATGGTAAACTCCATTTGTAGTCATGACCCACAGTTTGGGAACCTCTGTTATAAGACTTAAATGGAACTTTATTGGTGCACTGTGTAGACCTTCTGCAAAGGGGTGAAACTTGGCCCTTTATTTCTTGATTTATGAAGGCCTGGAAAATCTGTTGGCATGAATACTCCAAAATTCCAACGTAAAATTATTGCTTAATGATTCCTTTGAGTAGCTAAAATCTTCAACAGAGGTTCGACAATGCAGAAAGACACCCATTGGTTTCTCAAGTTAGGAAAGAGGAATGCTTTCTAATAATAATCTCTCCAACATGGTGTTTTACTTACCTTTTTTGTCTTTGTCTTTTATTCTAGATGTTGCCACTGCAGGAAGATTGGTGAGCAGCAACTATTTTAAAATTGTTCTTTGACAGCTTCAATTTTTCCTTGAAGCTGTGAGTTAAAATAAATGGTTTATGGCTGAGGTTTGTGTGTAAATAAGTACAACAAGCCATTTGAAACCAGTGGTAGAAGTTGTGCCTCAGAAAACTAACTTGACTTCCATGCTGCAGAAATGAAGGAATATATTCGGGCCGGATAAAAGCATATTAGGGGAGCCCATACAGGCCACCTATTGTGCTAGTGCACAGCAGCCCCTAGCCACACCCAGTCCATCCATCTCTCACTGGGCCCACCCCACACCCCACTTTCAGCATACCTTCCATGTGGAGAGAGTCTCCTCAACCCCATCCTGACTATGACTCAGAGGGTGTTTTCAAAAAAGACAATAGCCTGTTGGAGTCTGTGTTAGGTCCACTCAGCCCCCACTCACATGTTTAACATGTCCAGCCTAATAAGCGGGAAGCCTCCTGTGTGTATTTTGTGCACTGTGGGCAGCCCCCAGTGGCAGCACCAGTGAGAATTAGGTCAGAGAGAGGGACAGGAAGTGGTTGCTCCTTGGACACTCTAGGATTCTTGCCCATGACTCTGTGGTGCTGGCCGACCTGGAGATGTGGAGGCGTTGCACAGAACCCAATTAGCAGGGCGCAGACATGTGAGCGCACATTAGCCCGCATTCTCCGAGACTCCGCTGTGAGTGGGGGCTGTGTGTCTGGTGAGTGATGGCCCCATGGTCAGTGAGAGCGAACACCTAATAAACAAGCAGGTGGACACCCACCTGGTGTGGGTTATTGGCTCGTTTGTTAACACCCAGAGTGTGGAGAAGAGTGACACCAAGAGGGCAGGGAGGGGCAGGAGGCGTACAGCTAGAAAGCAGGCAGCACTAAAACTACCAATGGCACCTCACTTTCTCTCTGGCTAAGCTGCACCTGCATGACAGTGCAAGCTTCAAAGCCTTGCAGCGACAGCACCTGGATGAAGCAGACACACTGAACATGAGCATGGGGGACCCCAGCAAACAGTAGTTAGTGGTTGAAAACCACTAGCTTAAAATATGTCTTAAAGGCTAAAATGGATTCTGACACTATAAATAGTGGATTTTACACCCGTTGATCATTTCAAGATTACTGCTTTCCTCTGTTAATTACTTATCCAAAAAAAAATCAGTCTTCTTCAAAGTATCAATTATTAGTAAGTATACAATTCACTTTCTGCCAGCATATGAGATTCCATTTGTAAAAACACTTGCTGTAAGAGAGAAAGCCAGGAATATGCTTGCAATATGGAGATGAACTGATATTTGGACTTCAGCTTTTCATTATCTCAAAAGTTCTTTGAGGGCTTGGAATTTATCCAATAAGGTAACAAAAGCAATATCACATGATTTAGGTAACCAATAGAGATGAAATAAATATCCACATAAACCAATATATCTGACAATTTTTCTTGCTTCAAAATTGTTTTGACAAAGTGTATATGATGCACTGTTCATTTCTACTTCATTTATCTATTTTGGTTACTTCATTTTGTATATAGCTTGTTTGTTCATTTTGTTTACTTTGTTTCAGGTACTTTTATTATTTGATTATTTGTTATTTCAGTTTTGTTCTTTGTTCACTGCATTTCATGCTATTTCGTGCTACTGTGTTATTAGTACAACAACAGACTTGTGTGGAGGGAAGAGGAGGTGAGGAGAGATGAGGAACCTACAGAGAGGAGGCAAAGTTCAACACATTTACATTTGTCCCCTTTGCAGGTTGACTGCAGCAAATACTCAGGCTCTCCCAAAGGTAGGATTGCCTGTCCTCGGAACCTTGATCCAGTCTGTGGTACCAACAATGTCACTTACGCCAATGAGTGCAACCTCTGTGATAAAATGCAGTAAGTGTTCAGCCCTCTGTCCCCAGTGAATTAAAATAATAGCTGCAGTTGCAATTAAAAGTCCCTCTCACATGTATACAACCAGAATTTTGTAGGGGGATGGAGGCTGGAGTACACCCTGAAACCCTGAAGACCTGACACTCGGCCCTCTCACTCTACCTTCCCTTTCCTAAATACAAGCAAGAACCAAAGCTCTTCCTCGCTCCTTGCTTGCCTCCCCCTCGCTTTCCTTCCAACTACTATCAGACACCATCTTTGTGGATGTGGAGGGGTGCAGCCACAGAGGCAGGAGCAGCATAGCAAAGTAATGAAGGAGAACCCCAGAGTCAAAGTACCCTCCACACCCTTCTTCCCCCTCCTCTGGCTCTGGAACCTCTTCCCTCCTTCCCCTTGGTGTTGCTGGCATTATCCCTCTCTCCTTCTCCCCACCTCAGGAGACTGCCTCATACCCAATGAGGAGGGCGGGTGAAGGGGAATGGCAGCACAATGCTGCCTTCTGTCCTACCAGGGATCAGGGCCAGAGAGTCCATTGGACAGGACTGACATGCTATCCAGGGCAGTAGCCTACTGAGAATGGCATCAATGGGTCCCTCCAGGACTCCTGCTCCCCATCAGTCAGCAGGAAGCAGGAGCACCCCACCCTTGCCCACACTGCAAACCCAAGACTGAGGTTTGTAATGGGAATGGGGCACCAAAGGTGTTTTGCCTGGGCCAGCATTGCCAGAGAGTCTGATCCCCAGAAAGCAGTAGCACCTGGCAGTGGGAAGAAGGGAGGAAAACGAAGTGTGGCTTTGTTTGGGTTTTGGACCAGGTTGTGGTTTTCGCCAAGAGAGAGACTGACCTCCACCCCCCCACCCCCACACACACTCCGCACTTTCATTCATGCCTTGTCTTCACGTAAGAATGAGCCAGGGGGACCTGATGGCTTCATAGGTCTGGTGTGGTCTAATTCCTATGATTCCATGATAAATAGAGACCCCCAAATATGGCTACATCATCAGAACCTGTCCTTGAACTCCACCCTACAGCGCTGTCTTGGCAATCTGAGCAGGCCACCTGTGCCACCGCCTTGGCCTACTACAGGCCACTCTCCCCTAGAAGCCTCTCTGCCTTGCCCGTACCCCGCCCCATCTCCTGTCTTGTCTACCTCACTCTCTGTCACACCTGCTAGTTTCCTGGTTGGCTGCCAGCCAGCATATAAAGCTTGCTGGTAGCAACAGGAATTAGGGTGGAACTACAGATAGCTAGCGGTCCCTTGTTCTCCTGACCCTGATCCTGTCTTGCCTCCTAGCCCTCATCCTGAACCCCTTCACCGATGTTCTGGATACCCCTCACCCCGTGACCCTTGCAGGCTAATTGTGTTGGTGTTTAAGAGTTGAAGAGATTGAATGAGTGAAATGATTGCACAATGTTTCCAAATTACACCACCACCACCTTTTCTCTCCCTCTTAAATTCTAGCAGAAATATTGGGGGAAAGAATGAGCATGACAGACCATGTGAAATATAATGTAATGTGTGAAACCAACCATTCTAACTCCCCTCCCCCTTTCTCTCTCTCTCTCTCAAAAGACTTGACAGTAACCTTGATAAGAAGCATGATGGAAGATGTGTCAAGGTAGAACCAGATATCTGTTTTATTAGTTTGTATAACTTGCAATAGGTACATTGTTAAAGACATGGACCCACCATGGAAGAATTTTCCGCATGAAATCACCCAACTGAAGGTTCAACATTCTGATTTAGAATAGAATTTTTCAACAGCAGAAAGAGCAAGGATTACACCAGCAACATATGACACACAAAGTTAATCTCCGTGATGAGTGAGACATGTAAAATTTTCCTATGAGCTGCAAATAAATATTCATGTGTAGCATTACAGGCAATTCAGGCACCATGATCAATTCATGGTTTGAACTGATATTTGCATGCAATTTACATTTTAATTTAGCAATTGATGACATGTTTTTGTGCTTGTGGAAAGAACTTTCATGACGAGGTTTGATAGAATCATATAATCCTAGAACTGGGAAGAATCCCAAGGGTTATCTAATCCAGCTACCTGACTTTAAGCAAGATCCACAGTACCTAGTTAGAGTTGCCACCTATGCAAATATTTAAGGAACACTCATGAAAAATACATGTTACAAGGAACATGCCTTAGACAACTGGGGTTGCTACCTATGCAAATATTTAAGGAACACTTATCCAAGCAACATGTATTTTTTCATAAGTGTTCCTTAAATATTTGCATAGGTAGCAACCCCAGTTGTGCAAGGCATGTTCCTTGTAACATGTATTTTTCATGAGTGTTCCTTAAATATTTGCATAGGTGGCAACTCTAACTAGGTACTGTGGATCTTGCTTAAAGTCAGGTAGCTGGATTAGATAACCCTTGGGATTCTTCCCAGTTCTAGGATTATATGATTCTATCAAACCTCGTCATGAAAGTTCTTTCCACAAGCACAAAAACATGTCATCAATTGCTAAATTAAAATGTAAATTGCATGCAAATATCAGTTCAACCCTTGTCCCTACACCATCCTTGATAGATGTCTGTGATGAGACTTCCAGAGCCTCCCTTAGGAAATTATTCCATGGCCTAACACCCCTAGTAGTGGAAAATTCTTCCTAATGTTTCATTTAAATTGTTTTTTCCTTTAATTTAAACCCATTACCTCAAAACCTATCCTCCGTGACCAGAGAGAACAGCTGGGCACCATTGTGCTTACAGCAACCTTTTACATACTTGAAAGCCCTAATCTTGTCCTCTCTTAATATTCTTTCTTATAGACTAAACATATCCAGTTTTTCAGTCTCTCATAGGTCTTTGTCCCACACCCCAAAGAAAGACATGACACCAATTAGTTGGGTTAAAATTAGGCCGCACCAATTTATTAAACTTATTCTGTTAAGGAAGGGGCTTCTAGTCCTGCGAACCTTAACTATTAACTCAGTTAATAATACTAATCATAAACTTGAGTGGTCTGAAGTTCCTCAGTACCGCCATAACACTAACTATAGCTGCTGCAAATGTCACACCTGTCCGGCCGCCCCCCAGCCCTCAGGAGGCCCTTGCCGATTGTGACCCTAAGAAGGAATCGAGGGGATGCTCCCTCGTGCCTTGGACCGCCTCTGTCCTAAGGTCCCGGGGTTGTCCCCCTCGTCCTCGCTCTGAAGTGATGCTGGCCATCCGGCTCTAGCCTTCACTCAGAGCCCACCTCTTAAGGAGATGACTTGGCAGCAGACTATCCCTATTTCTAAACTAACTACCTCGCAGGACCCCTGCGGTGCGACAAGATTCTTTAACAATACCCTTTCCACCATATCCAATCGAAACTTATCACTGTGAGGAAGGCGAAAAAACCCACCATGCATAGTGCCAATTCGCAAGGAGGCAAAAATTCCTTCCTGGCCTTGAGCACAAGCTCAACGACCGGTTCAACCCACAGTGCTTAAAGGGAGGGTGGGAGGGTGCCTCCACGATGTGTTGCAGGCGCGGAATGGCCGCTTCACGCCTGGATCCAAGATGGCGGCCGCGAAGTCTCTTCTCACGAGACTTCGCCCCGGGCCGCTCTCCTCAGCCGTGCGCCTCCGCCCCGCGCTTTCCTCACTCCAGCTGAGGGGGGGAGGGACAAAAACCACCGCCCGGCGAGCCGCTACCCGTGCCGGGTAGGGCCGCGTGGCAACGGGGCTTGTCCCACACCCCAAAGAAAGACATGACACCAATTAGTTGGGTTAAAATTAGGCCGCACCAATTTATTAAACTTATTCTGTTAAGGAGGGGGCTATGCCCCTTCTAGTCCTGCGAACCTTAACTATTAACTCAGTTAATAATACTAATCATAAACTTGAGCGGTCTGAAGTTCCTCAGTACCGCCATAACACTAACTATAGCTGCTGCAAATGTCACACCTGTCCGGCCGCCCCCAAGCTGGATCAGGAGGCCCTTGCCGATTGTGACCCTAAGAAGGAATTGAGGGGATGCTCCCCCGTGCCTTGGACCGCCTCTGTCCTAAGGCCCCGGGGTTGTCCCCCTCGTCCTCGCTCTGAAGTGATGCTGGCCGTCCGGCTCTAGCCTTCACTCAGAGCCCACCTCTTAAGGAGATGACTTGGCAGAAGACTATCCCTATTTCTAAACTAACTACCTCGCAGGACCCCTGCCACCAAAGACTGCCAGCTTCTGCTTGGCTAGTCTTGCCCCCTCCCCGTCTTCTTAAGTATTCTGTCTAATTGTTCTTGTACAGCCTTCAGGTAGATTTCGAGCCCCTCATCAGACAGGTGTACACCGTCTATCCTATACAACTCGGGCTTACTAAATTTAATTCCAGGGTGCCAAATTACTTCCCGGGCCCTCTTGCCGTTTGCCGGGGGGCTGCTCCTGGCTCGTGAGGCTAGTTAGGGTGGATTCACATCCACTCATTCGGGCCTGCAGGACTTCAAGGACCTCCTCGACCCTCTTTGCCAGGGCCTTTTTGGCCGGGCCTTTGCCCTTCTTTCCACCACTACCTTTTGCCATGACTATTCCCCTTCACAGCCTGTTTGTTCCTTGCAGCTGTGCTGCCCCGAGTAGGTGATTCCTTACTGGCTGTTCAGTCTGTAACCTTTGCCAAGTCCTTACCCCGTGCTCTCACCCTTGGCCCTATTGGGCTGGGTCCTGGCTCGTGGTCCCCTGCTCTTTGATCGCCAATAGTCCAGGACACTAGCACCTTCTGTGGCTCCCCAGAGGACTCCCTTCAATTTCCTCTTTAGAATCCTCTCCCTTCCTTCCTTTACCTGAGGGATGTGGCCCTCTGCTGCGGTGCCTCCCCGTTCTGTGAAGGACCCCCCCACACACCCTTGGTCCCTATAGGGGATCAGTGTGAGCCCTTGCTCCCTTGCCTGCTCCTCCCCCCACTGTGTGCCCCCGGAAACCTGCTCACCACTGCACACTTCCCTCTGTCGGGGCCCCTCTCTCCTGAGGCTTATTCAGCCTCTACTCCCTGCTCCTTGCCTGCCTTTACCCCAAATCCTCAAGTCTGGAGTGCAGCTAAGCTCCACGCTGCCTCCACAATGTGTTGCAGGCGCGGAATGGCCGCTTCGCGCCTGGATCCAAGATGGCAGCCGCGAAGTCTCTTCTCGCGAGACTTCGCCCCGGGCCGCTCTCCTCAGCCGTGAGCCTCTGCCCCGCACTTTCCTCACTCCAGCTGGGGGGGAGGGACAAAAACCGCCGCCCGGCGAGCCGCTACCCGTGCCGGGTAGGGCCGCGTGGCAACGGGGCTTTTCGCCATCCCCTTTATCATCCTTGTTGCTCTCCTCTGAACCCTCTTGAAATTGTCAGTATCCTTAAGGTGAGGAGCCCAAAACTGGATGCATCCTGATCAGGGCTGAGTAGGCAGGAACAATCCCTTCCTTTGCCTTACCAACAATACTTCTGTGTTGTTGCAATAATACATGCCTGACTCTTAAAGATTATATGACTGATGTAAGAGAGAGGACTGATTCCTGCCACCTGCAGGTATAGCTTTCCCAGTGATATTAGCAACAGTCACTACAGCCAACAACCCTTCATGTAGCATTTTTTAATCCCTATCTTTGGCTGTGCCTTTACTATAGTATTTACTCCTCCCTTCCTTCCTCCATCTTCTAAAAAGGAGAACTAGGTTGTCACCTATTATCAGATCCCTAAAAGGAGTAGATGGAAGGTTTTATATTTAAAATATATTGCTGTCGTTGCAGCTTGATTGTACTGGTTACCTGAAAACACCCCCAGGACAGCAAGTATTCTGCACCGCGGAGTACAGCCCATATTGTGGCACTGATGGTACTACCTATGGCAACCAATGTGAGTTTTGCACTGCTGTTGCGTAAGTACTGAAATATCTTCTTGGTCACTGAAATGGAGATTAGAGCGGATTGTGGGGATTTAGATAATTAGACCAACAGCCAGAATGTAGGAGGTATGGTGGCTGAGTGGTTCCAGTATTCACCTTTGCTCCAAAAGATCATGGGATTAAGTTCTTCTTGCTCTTACATCAGTCACTCAGGTGTAAATAAGTGGCACCTGACTAGAGCTGTAGCTGGACACCCGATGATTCGGGCACCCCCAAATCACCTCACTGAGAGGTGGTGTTGAGGGGTGGGGAGTGCCAGTTGGCTGGCCTTTGAAAGTGACAGGCCCTGGCCAGAGCCCGTCACTTTCAAAGGCTGCTTCCCCCCTCCCCGCACCCCCAACGCACTTCCTCTCACCTGAGACGTGCAGGGGGGGAGGGGGGATGTCAGCCAGTCTTTGAGAGGCCCTGGTGGTGAGGAGTCCTGCTGGCCTTTGAAACTGACAGTCCCTAGATGGGACCACTGGACTTGTCAGTTTCTCTGAGTAATGCTTGCATTTGGGGGCATCAGGCACCAAACTGGTCCTCGTGTAGCCCATTGGGTGCCTAAAGTGGTACCCAAAAATGTGGACATTACTTAGTACCCATTGCAGCTCTACACCTAGCCCATTCGGTTGAGAAAGTCAATGGTGGTTGGACAACGTGTTAGCCACGTCACTCCCTTGTGTACTCAAAGGCCACAGAAACTGGTGAGCCTTCAACTCACAGCCAAATGGGGCACATGACTCAGGGCAGACTTTGCTTTGGCCTATTGTGTGATAAATTGATTTAATTATGGAACAAGATGCACTTTGCCCATTCATTCTAATCTCATTTTCTTCATGAAGGAATGGAGCAAATATTGATGTTAAGAGCGAAGGAGAGTGTCCTAAGGTAAAACCCTTAGATTTGCCTTATTAATTGTTGTTGAATATACCATGGCAACAAAATAAATTGATAGCAATTGCATCACTGGTACATTGGTACCACATTAATAGCACTTGAGACTTGGTCCACTGAAGTTAGTGAGAAGGTATAGGTGCTAACAGGCCAGGTTTCTGGCGTATAATAGATGGACTATGACATGAGACAAGTAGGTTCAACCCAGAGCTGTGGAATGTAGTGTGCACGTTCCTAGGATTTACACACACACACTTATAGGACTCAAAACCCATAGACGCTGGGCTCTCCTGACTTCTATGCAACTGAAAAAGTGAAGCTTTTCAGCGTCCTACCCCTTCCATCCAAAAGAGAAGAGTTGACTGGACAATAATTCAGAGTTAAACACTGGGGCTCTATTTTTCCCCCCGGTTACACTGGATTTCATGATTATCACAAAATGTATCCTCCAATGAATAGTTCCATTTGAAAATCCCAATCCCCCAAAGAATTGTATAAATACCATTCCACAAGTGAGTAGCTGCAATACAGGGTAATTGCAGACATGACGGGCTGTTTGGCTCGCCACGCTGAACCCTGGACCGGGATCAGGCCAACCGTCCTTTAGACATGCCAGCCTGATCTCTACCAGGGTTCGGGGAGGGGCTGCATGGCGCAACGTGCGGCCACTCAGCCCCGCCCCCCTTCCGTGCTCCATGGTTGGGGCCTGATTCTGGGATGGGACTGGCAAGCAGACATGCATCGCCGCCATTGCCAGCCCCATCCCAGATCATGGTCAACCTAACCATGGTTATGGAGGTGAGCCCGGCCTCACCTCCAGAACCGTGGTTAGCTTTGACCCCGACTGTGATGAACATCTGGTGGGGGTCAAACAGACATTCACGAGATCGCTGCCACCACATGGGGTCCACTGTGATTCAGTGTGGTGAACAGTGATTTCGTAATGTCTAAAAATACCCACAGCCTACAGCAGCCTTAGCCGCAAATGGGGGCAGACTGCAGCTCAGCCTATCAACTATCTAGAGCTGAACAGCTGATCAGCATTGGGGACAAGAGATTGGTGCTGATGTGGGCCCCAGGGGAGGGTGGTGCATTTTTCTTCTGTCTGTAGCAGCATCAGCCACACACACCACCTGAGAACAATTGCGTCCAGAGAATCTGGGTCCCACTAGTCCAGACTTTTCAGATCATGCCACCACCCTGCTCCTCCCACTAATGAGGGGTATTGTTGGCATTGTCAGCATCTGAAATTCTGAACTGTTCACGCTCAAAGGCTCTGCCTTCTTGTATTTATACTATATTTGTATGTTTAATTGTGAAATGTCTATTTTTAGAACTTGAAGTGCAGTGAAATATTATTTACCATGAAAAAATACAGCTGTGTTCATCAACACAAATAATTCAATAAATTGAAATGCTTTTTCACGCTGTGCTCTGTTAGAGAGTGAAACCCGTTATAGCAAGATCTGGTTGAGGTTAAAATCTAAGTCAAAAACAGTTTGAGCATCTGTATGTAAGGTAAAAAATATCCAGAGGTGAGCTGAAACTAAAAGGTGTTTTCATACTGGTGGATATTATTTGCTTTTTCAGATATCCAAGTATTTGTCACAGAAGCAATATTTGCATAACTATTTTAGTTGGGTAATTTTTTTTGTTTCAGTGATATTCTGGTCATTTCAGTATTTTGGCACTATTTAGCACTACTGCACAATGCCTTGAGACCTTTGAGTACTATCATAGCACAATTGTTGAACAGTAGCAATCGAGAGCACTCCACTAGAAAACATTAGGGATAAAATCATTAAAATGTGCTGTCACTCTATTTGCAGGTTGACTGCAGTGGCTATAAGCGTCCCATAACAGTCTGCACCCAGGAGTACCAGCCACATTGTGGTTCTGACGGCAAAACATATGGCAACAAGTGTAAATTCTGTAAGGCTGTTGTGTAAGTACAGGGATCACCTGTGTGGGAAGGACATCACTGAGCAAAGCAGGTCTGCTGGAAGTCCTCTATTCCCAGCATGTATCTATTGGCTACTACTGCTGTGCCCATAAGTCACTATTTACTATGGCCACTAGTAATTATAGCAGGGAAGACAGGGGAAGCATCCTTGCAAATTTATGCTCCATGCAAATCTAGAGATATGGGGTGGAGCTTATGTGGGTCAGTATCCCACCACAAATTTTAGACCAAAGTTGCTCCCATGCTACCAACTATAGGCTTATTCACATGTTGTTCTTTCAGGGCAAGGTGCCGAAACCGTGCCTGCGTCTTGTGTGTGTGTGTGCATGCATGTGTGCGTAATATATACTCGTGCATGTGTAGGGATGTTGTGAAGTTGCTCAGCATGGGTTTCCCTGCCTTGCAAATCCTCATCACCAAACACACAAATCCCTGTTATGCATACACTCCTACCCAATGCTGAGAGAATAATGACCCATTAATAAGTGTGATTGCTTAGTTCTTCTTAGCTTCTTCTAATGCTCCAGTTAGAGCTCATTTCTGATTAATTTGGCTTGCATGTCCTAATCATGAATAGTTAACCTTGGTCTCTGGGGTAAACATTCCAGAGTCATTTGTGTCTCTGCAATCCCCTTTTGCTGGCTGACATAGAAATGGCCAAGAGAAAAGGGACAATGGCCCAGGGACAAGGAAAAAAAGAGCCAAGCATGAAGTGAACTGTTCTATCCATCATGCAGCCTGGTGGCAAGTGACCTTTGTTTAAACTTTCCAGGTCACTAAAACAAAATCCAGTCCAATATAGAAAGAGCTAAGCGTACATCTGCTTCTCCACCTGTAGCCACATTGATCAGTTATTCCATCCCCAAAGCCCACATGGCTTCCTCATTCCAGTTCATGACTACAAGTTAGAGTTTGGGTTTGGGCCATGGCTGAACTGAGAAGGAATATTTTATCTGGAGTCTCACAGACCTGAACACCATTTGGATGCATTTTTTAAAAATAAAAAATAAAAATGAAAATTATTAACTACAATGACAAAATACATATTGAAAGACTCAGACCATCTTGGAAATGCATTAACCGAAATAATTTTACATCATGTTTTGTAGAACTTCAGGTTAGATAGTTTCCAAAACTTAATACGTGGTAATAAGCTGGCCAAATAAAATTTCCCTCTGAGCTGCACAGCCTCTATTTCCTAGGATGAGAGAGTGCAATTATAGGAGGCTTCTTTGGTCGAGATGGTTACAGAAACCATCCAGCTGGGAAGGATACTTACAAGTCACCATGAAAAAAATGGTCTTGGAAGAAAGGATGAATCTGGCAATAGGGCATAAGAATGGTAGAGGACTGGGAATCGGAACTCTTGGGTTCTATCCTGGATCTCATTCTCACTCTTCAGTGTGAACTTACCACTGCTCTTCTTCGTGCCTCTGTCTCTTCGCTTGTTCATTTTATCCCTCTCTTTCCCTCTCTCTCCACAGACTAAGTGGCAATACACTTACGTTCAAGCATTATGGAGAATGTTGAATTTTGGATGGTGCAGGCCTCTAAGAGCAGCATTTTCATCTTTTACTAGCAGATCCCTGCAAAGAAACGCATTCTCCCCTCTACTCATGCTCCAGCAACTCACCCTGACCTCACAGTCTCTTGGTTGGCTTAATCAATAAAGTAATTTTAGCAGCATTATCTGCTTGGTTTGTTCTTTCGGAGCAAGGGAGGGTAGTCTCCAAATGACCTATATGCTTATGAACCAAGATGGGCAAGTAGCAACAGAACAGGACATTTATTATCATTAGCAGGCACTTGTGGGAGCCTCAATTATTGGAGAACGTGTTAGACTCTCACCACATTTATAAAATATAAAAAATCTTATATTTTCAGATGAAATTAGAAATTACATTTTGGAGATTTTTGTGGAAATACAGGAGCAGGGCCTGGCCCTCATAGCTATGTGTCTGTAGGATCCATACCCAGAATTGGATCCAGATACACAGGGTTGCATGCAAACACCACTTTATTAATAGTCTGTGCATGCGAAGCCGCCACCACCATGTATACACGTCCCATACAGAGTCCTTCTAGCCAAGTACCTCCTCTGGCTAGGCTTGGGCTTTAGCCAAGAACACCCCTCAGTTTCCCAATGTCCAAAGTCTTTTCCCCAAGCCCTTACAGCCCAGCAGGGATATGGGCCAAACAATCCACTTCTCCAGGCATCACATAGCTTAGCCTCCAGCAGCTCCACAGCGGACACCCATCCCCCCAGGGCCCAACCTGCCGCTGCTCCCGTCACCGCTGCCGCTGTGAGGAGAGGATCCTCCCCCCGCCCCCCCACCAACAAGACCCAAGCTGTCTGGTCCCAGGTAACATCATCCCCCTCCCCCTGTTGGAGGAGGGGATCAGGGCCAGCGCTCAGGGCCGAACCTCTGGCCCAGTGGGGCCAAAAGCCGCTAGTGGCTCAGGGTGCCATAGGTGCATGGTTCTTAGTGGGGTCTGAGTGTACTAGGGTGGGGGTATTTGTATTTTTGGATTGGGATGTGGGGGTAGTTGGGATGGAATGTTTGTTTTGTATGGGGGAGGGCCAGGGGGACTGGGTATGGGAGGGGAAGGACTGACCCCCTTGGTGTGAGAGAGGGGTGCAGTTCTTGGGGAAGGGGGGGTTGCCCCTCTGTGGCAGAGGGGCATGGGGGCATGAGGGTGGGAGGTGTGGGGTGGTGGTCTCCCCTGCTGCCAGGACGGAACGGCCAGAGGGGGGCTGAGGCTGGGGGGCCGTGCTGGGGGGGGCACAGCCCCGGGTCATGATGGGACAGGGGAGATATGGTCCAAATGGGGTGGCATGACACCAGTGAAGTGGGACAGGTGCCTGTTGCAAGTCCCGCTCACTCACCCCTTAGCGGCTGGACAGGGGAATCGAGTTCAGAGGACCCCCCCTTTGCTGCTGCTGTTGAACGCGAGATCAGTGGCTAATAAAGCAACAACTATCCAGAAATTAGTCTTGGATTGTGCCGCCGATCTCGTGGGCATTATGGAAAGCTGGCCAGACCTTGAGTAGGGGCCTATTCTGGCTGACCTTGTTCCAGCCGGGTATTCCATGCAGCATCACCCACAGTCGGAGGGATGGGGGTGGGGAGTGTAGCTATGATTTTTAGAGAGAGGTGGTCGGTTAGGAAATATCCAGTGTAAACCACCGGGATTGAGGCTCTGCACCTGGTGTTCGATTTGACGGGGGACAATCTGGGGGTGCTGCTCATATACCGTGCACCTACATGTACGACAGCCTCTCTACATGCTCTGGCAGAGGTGGTGGCGGAGGTGGTGTTGCAGTCCCCAAAGGCATTAGTCTGGGCGGACTTCAACATCCACACCAACCTCGGGGGGAACGGAGCATGAGTTCATAGCAACCATGGGCCTGTCCCAAATGGTCAGCTGCCCAACACATCAGGGGGGACATACTCTCAATCTCATATTTTGCACCAGCCTTGAAGCGGAGGGTCTGCTATTGGGGGAGATATCAGCAGTGCCCTTGTCATGGTTGGCTCATTATCTCCTACAGACCTCTCTCTTAGCACATGTCTGCCCCCAGAAGGGTGTGGAGCCAATTTGAATGGTTCACCCCTGGAGGCTAATGGAACCAGAACAGTTCCGGTTGGCTCTCGGGGAGGCACCCTCTGACCTCGATGACCATCTCATCAATGACCTCATCGCACTATGGAACACACTGCTGACTGAGGTCATTGGCTGCGGCTCCTAGATGTCCGCTGCCCAGGCAACAGCACCGTAGGCCCCTGTGGTTTTCAGAGAAGCTGCAGGTGCTGAAGCAAGAAGGGTGGCGGTTGGAGCGATGGTGGCATCATTATCGTACTGAAGCTGACAGATTGCAACATACAGCCAGTTTACGAGCATATGCCGAGGTGATGAACGTAGCGAAAAAAGCTTTTTTCCCTGCTCTCATAACATCTGCAAAATCTCGTTCAGTGGAGCTTTTCCAAGTGGTGCGGGGGCTGGTCAGTCATCTATAGCACGCTGTAATAGGTTTGTGAATTATTTTGTGGATAAAATTGCTCATATTCACCGTGATTTTGATGCTGCACTTATTACACTAGGGGAACCTGAGGTTATGGAAGTCATACCTTGTCCAGTTTTATGGGATCAATTTCAGTTGGTGACACCCGCTGATGGGGTTGGGACCCTTGGGGCTGTTAGGGCCACCTCTTGTGAATTAGATCCATGCCTATCTTGGCTAATTAAATCTTGCAAGGAGACAATGGGGCCGTTGCTGGCGGGGGGTTGTCAGTGCCTCCCTTCGGGAGGGCAGGCTGCCGGGCTGTCTCAAGGAAGTGGTGGTGCGACCTCTGCTCAAGAAACCATCACTTGACATTGACTCTCTTGCCAGCTATCGACCTGTCTCTAACCTTCCCTTTTTAGGGAAGGTTATTGAGCTGATAGTGGCTCAGCAGTTGCAGGGGCATCCTGACCACATCAGTTTTCTTGATCCCTCTCATTCGGGATTTTGTCCAGGTTATGACACAGAAACTGCACTTGTGGCCTTGGTAGATGATCTGTGCCGGGAGATGGATTGGGGTCATTTGACCCTGTTGGTTCTAATTAGATCTGCTTTTGATATGGTTGATCACGAGATGTTGGTGGCGCGCCTGCGGGACTGTGCAGGGGTGGACGGGACTGTTCTTGAATGGTTCCACTCATTCCTGACTGGGAGAACCCAATGAGTGGTACTCGGGGAGTATTTTTCATCATACCAAGACCTCACGTGTGGTGTCCTGCAGGGTTCGGTGGTGTCCTTCCTCCTGTTCAACGTATATATGCAGCCTCTCGGTCAGGTGATCAAGAGGTTTGGAATACGGTGCCACCAATATGTTGATGACACCCAGCTATACCTCTCTTTTTCAACAAACCCAGACCCTGCAGTCTCCATGCTTACTCAGTTTCTGACAGTTGTGGGGTATTGGATATGAGCTAATCAACTAAAGCTGAATCCCGACAAGATGGAGGTGATGCTGGTGGGTAAGACAATGGAGTTAACGGCCCCCATTAGTTCCCCAGGTGCGGAGTCTAGGGGAACTCCTCAATTCACAGCTCCGCCTGGATGCTCAGGTAGACACTGTGGCAAGGGGTGCCTTTTGCCGACTACATCTGGTACGTGTCAGGGCTCGCTACCGCCGGCAGTACAGCGGCAGCATGGGGGGTGCCCAGCAGCTGTTGTATCAGGAACAGGGAAGCCCCCGGAAAAGCCTGCGCACGTTAGAGGCACAGGGGTAGCCCCCTGCGTCAGTTGTTGTGGATGGCCCCTCCCAGGCGCTGCCTAGCAGCAGAGGAGCAGGGCCAATAATGGAGCCACGACGCTCTGCATGCATCCGTGCGCAGAAGGGGGCGGAGCCACACAAATAAAGATGGTGAGCGGTCACTGCAGCGTTGCTGGAGATCAGTTCGCTGTGAGACCAGCCCCTTGCTGTTTGGATACCTTGGTTATTGTTAAGTGCTTGTGTGTACCTGTGAGTCTGAGAGAGAGCGAAAGAGTGAGTGAAAGGTGAGTGAGAGTGTATTAGGGATGCGGGTGTAGTTGTGGCTGGGGATTGTGGACTGTGTGAAACCTGTAACGTGCTTCTCCTCTTGTTGTCTGGACCCCTCCATTCCCCCTTTTCCTTGATTATTGCACTTGTACCTTCGTCCCCCGTTCCTAGGTAACTTCCCTATTGTCCCTCACGAGGTTGCATCTTTTCTCCCAGTCCCAGAGCACTGAGTGTCTTGTTGGGTGTTTGGGGTCTCGAGTGGGGGTGCGGCTGTGCGGGGGCTGCCTCAGGGCGTTCTACCTCCCCCCCTATGATGATCTGGTCTTCGCCCCTAGTGGGTTATTAGGGCCATATAAGATCCTGAGGGGTTGTTTCCCCCACCTTGTGAGTGCAGCCCCTGGAGTGGCAGAAAGGGCGAGAGCTTCCGTACCAAGGACCCCTTTTCTAGATATAGGTCCATATTTTCCCCTTCCTTGGTCCCCTTTCCTAACAGTATCTCCGGCCCTAATATGGACCTTGCCGAACAACTTGATGAGTTAACTAGAGCCATGCAATCCCTAGCTATGGAGGTTCACGACATTAAGGAGCAACAGGGTCAGGGGGCAATAGGGGGACTAGAAGCCTCTGCATCAAGCCCTGTGGAAGATGATTCCTCTGAATTCCTAGCAGAGGCAGGAAGTGGGGGGAAGGAACCCAAACATCTCCCCATTGCCCGATTCAGTGGGAATAAAAAGAAATTCCAAGGCTTTGTAGCCCTCTGTAAATTAGCATTTCAACTCCAACCTCGAATGTATCAATCTGATGCCACTAAAGTGGCCTTTATTATTGGACACTTGGAGAGTCTTGCCCTTGAGTGGGCTACCCCTTCCTTATAAAAGACAGCTCCTTGTTAAAAGACTATAAAAAATTCCTTAGGGAGTTTCAATTTTTGTTTGCTTATCCCCACCGAGTTAAGGATGTGGAGAGTGCTATTTTAGTCCTACAACAGGGTAAAGCTCCCCTCCTAGAATACATTACTCATTTTCAGCATTTAGTGGTAGAAGTAGATTGGTCAGATAATGTCCTTCAAGTTCTTTTTCGTAAGGGTCTTAGTGATGAATTAAAGGACCAACTTTCCCTCACCAGGTTATCTGCCACATGGGCCGAGTTAGTCAATCTCACTTGTCCGATTGATGAGCGATTGATGGAACGAAGGAGGGAGTGTAAACAGGAAGGGACTCAACCTTGGCCTATGCATTTGCCAGTTGCAAGCTCTAATCATCTGGAGCCTCCCAAGGGGGATGAGCCTGAGCCTATGCAGCTTGGGGCATCACGGGGACCGTTGACAACCCAAGAAAAGGAGAGAAGGAAGGCAGAATGACTGTGTTTTTATTGTGGTGCCCCGGGCCATTACACAACGCAATGTCCTCAACTACCTCCAGATCAATGAATGACGGGAAACGGGAGGAGCTGGGATGGGCAGGGAACGCCCCGGTAAAAATATAACATTTCCCTGGCGCCATAATGAGAGAGGTAGCAGCTACGGGTAAAGAACTAGGACATCTTCAAGTTCCCATTACCTTGGAACTTTTGGTGTCTCGCTCCATTATTGGCCTTGCACTTATTGACTCAGGTGCCTCAGGAAATTTTATTGATGAGTGTTTTGTGCAAAGACATGGAGTTCCAACTATAACAACAGCCCGACCTAAGACTGTTTTTGCCATTGATGGGTCCCCCTTGTGTTCGGGCCCTGTCACGTCTTCCACCATGACCTTAAGGTGTGTCATTGGAAAGCATCAAGAATCCCTATGTTTTGACGTCATCCAAACCCCTGTGTTTCCCATCGTCCTGGGGATTCCGTGGCTTTGCTCCCATAACCCTGCCATTGATTGGCAGCAGAAGGTACTTACGTTTTGTTCTCCCTCCTGTTTGTCGCAACATGTCGTTACACCATCCTCCCCTGATTCTACCATCCTCATTAATACAATCATGTTAACCCCTTCCAAGTCTCTCCCACAGGAATACCATGATCTTGAGGATGTGTTCAAGACACAGGAGGCCCTGGAGCTCCCACTGCATAGGGATTATGACTGCTCCATTGATTTGTTACCAGGCACCATGTCTCCCTACAGTAGGATATATGCTCTTTCTGAACCTGAATTATGCACCCTAAAAGAGTATATAGAGGACAACCTCCACAAGGGGTTCATCCGACCTTCCTCATCCTTGGCAGGGGCACCCCTGTTCTTTGTTCCTAAAAAAGATGGAGGGTTACGACCCTGCATAGATTATAGGGGGTTAAATGCAATTACTGTCAAAAACCGGTACCCGTTACCCCTCATTCCTGAATTATTAGATAGACTCCAAGGAGCCTCTATATTCACTAAACTCGACCTTCGAGGAGCCTACAACCTTCTTCGTGTCAAGGCAGGAGACGAGTGGAAGACCGCCTTTCGTACCCGGTATGGTCTTTTTGAATACCTAGTTATGCCTTATGGCCTAGCTAATGCACTGGCTGCCTTTCAGCACTTGATAAATGACATTTTTCGTGATATTCTAGACGTATATGTAGTGGCGTACCTAGATGACATTCTTATTTATTCCCAAGATTATACAGCATGTTCGTTCTGTTTTACTGCGATTACAAGAACATCGACTTTATTGTAAAATGGAAACGTGTGCATTCCACCAAACCACAATCCAATTTCTAGGGTTTATTGTCTCCCCCCAAGGGATTAAGATGGATCCTGCTAAGGTTCAAGCCATTGTCGTATGGCCTCCTCCCTTAGCTGTAAAACCACTTCAACGATTCCTGGGAAGTGCAAATTACTACAGACAACATATTCCCAATTATGCCCACCTTACAACCCCCCTCACACAATTACTTAAAAAGGGACAACCCTATGTATGGACCACCGATCAACAACAAGCATTTGCACAATTAAAACAGACCTTTATGCAAGCCCCCATTCCACAACACCCTCATTTCTCCGGTCCCTTCATAGTAGAAACTGACGCATCTAATATAGCCATTGGGGCCGTATTATCTCAATGTAAAGCAGAAGGAGTCCAACCCTTACCATGTGCCTTTTTCTCCCACCAGCTTACGCCTGCCGAAAAGAATTACACTATCCTGGATCGTGAATTACTAGCAATAAGAGCAGCCTTCGAAGCATGGAGGCACTACTTGGAAGGGGCACTTCACCCTATTCAGGTCATAACCGACCATAAGAACTTAACATTCTTACAAACAACCTGCATTTCAAATGCCAGACATGCTAGGTGGGCCCTCTTTTTTTCTCATTTTGTGTTCCAGGTAGTGTATAGACCAGGGAGGAACAATACCGTAGCTGATGCCTTGTCGCGAAGTTATGATACGACAGCAGAACCTGCATACCAGGGTGACCTTCTGTTGGATAAAAAGCCATTTGCCGCCACTGGGATCACCCTTTCACAGTTCAAGAAGATAACTGCACGAGATCCAGAGACCAGGGCGGTAACTGGGAATGATACAGGCACAGGATTAAAAACCGATGGACAGGCCATCGTGGTTCCCCATGCCACCCGCCCTGCAATCCTTTGGGGTCACCATGATGCCCCCTTAGCTGGACATCCCGGCCAGCGCCGTACCCTTCAGTTGGTACGGCTGCATTTTTGGTGGCCTACAATGAATAAGGATACGAAAGTATATGTACAAGGTTGTAAAATGTGTAGTCGCACCAAGGTACCTAGATGAGCGCCCATCGGGCTTCTGCAACTTGCCCCTCTTCCCCAAGGGCCATGGCAAAGAATAAACATGGATTTTATAGTCGAGCTTCCCCCATCACAGGGATACACAACAATATTAGTTGTGGTGGACCAATTCACGAAGATGGCCCATTTTATTTCCTGCAAAGGACTACCCGCAGCCCAACACACGGTCCAATTGTTAATTCAGCATGTTTTTAAACTTCATGGCCTACCTCGAACTATAGTCTTGGACAGAGGTTTCCAGTTTATTGCCTGCTTTTGGCGTGCTCTTTTTACTTCTGTTGGTGTTCATCTTGCCCCTACGACAGCTTATCAACCACAAGCTAATGGGCAAGTCGAACGCGTAAATCAGGCCTTAGAACAATATTTACGCTGTTATATAGATTATCTTCAATATGACTGGGTTACTCAATTACCTCTTGTGGAATTTGCCTTTAACAATGCGCCTAATGCATCTCTTGGAATGTCTCCTTTTTTTGCTACCTTTGGGTTTCATCCACAACTGGCCTTCCCCGAACTTCCCTCCACTGTGGTACCTGCTGCAGGTGCCTTACTTCACCAGCTCCATTCAAACCATGCCCTGACTTGCACTACGCTCCAAAAGGAACGACTACAGTTCAAATGTTTTGCTGATCGCCATCGTTCACCTGCCCCTCAGTTTGCTATTGGTGACCTTGTTTGGATCAACCGCCGCCATTACCCAACACCTCGCCCATCTGCTAAGCTTGATGATAAGTATTTCAGACCTTTCCCTATTTCTCAACAGGTAAACCCAGTTACCTACAGAGTTGCCCTACCTGCTCATCTACGCTGTCATCCTGTATTCCATATATCATTACTAAAGCCATATCATCCACCTCTCTTTCCAGACCCTACTCCTCCACCACCCGTTCCAGCCATTGTCGATGTTCCTGAATACGAAGTCCATCGTATCCTGGACTCTAAGAAATTATGAGGTACTCTGTACTATCGTGTGGACTGGAAAGGGTATGATAGTTCTGAACATTCCTGGGAGTCGGCGACTGCCAATCATGCCCCTCGCCTCCTTCGTTCCTTTCATGCTCGCTTCCCCCTCAAACCGGGGCCCTGTTCCCGGGGTGGGGCCTTGGGGGGGGTGCTGTCAGGACTCGCTACCGCCGGCAGTACAGCGGCAGCATGGGGGGTGCCCGGCAGCTGTTGTATCGGGGACAGGGATGCCCCCAGAAAAGCTCGTGAACGTTAGACCCATGGGGGCAGCCTTCTGTGGCAGTTGTTGCAGATGGCCCCTCCCAGGCACTGCCTAGCAGTGGAGACCCGCCCCTTGCTGTTTGGATACCTTAGTTATTGTTAAGTGCTTGTGTGAACCTGTGAGTATGAGAGAGAGCGAAAGAGTGAGTGAAAGGTGAGTGAGAGTGTATTAGGGGTGCGGGCGTAGTTGTGGCTGGGGATTGTGGACTGTGTGAAACCTGTCACGTGCTTCTCCTCTTGTTGTCTGGATCCCTCTGTTTCCCCTTTTCCTGGATTATTGTGCTTGTGCCTTCTTCCCCCATTCCTAGGTAACTTCCCTATTGTCCCTCACGAGGCTGCACCTTTTCTCCCAGTCCCAGAGCACTGAGTGTCTTGTTGGGTGTTTGGGGTCTCGAGTGGGGGTGCAGCTGTGCGGGGGCTGCCTCAGGGCATTCTACCTCCCCCTCCTATGATGATCTGGCCTTCGCCCCTAGTGGGTTATTAGGGCCATATAAGATCCTGAGGGGTTGTTTCCTCCACCTTGTGAGTGCAGCCCCTGGAGCACTAGAAAGGGCGAGAGCTTTCGTACCAAGGGCCCCTTTCCTAGATATAGGTCCATATTTTCCCCTTCCTTGGTCCCCTCTCCTAACAGTACATTGGCTTAGACCGTATGTTTTGGACTCCAGCCTGGCCACCATCATCCATGCTTTCATCACCTGGAGACTAGACTATGGTAAAACACTCTACGTGGGGCTACCCATGGTGACGGCCCGGAAGCTGCAGCTGATGCAGAATGCAGCAGCCCGTCTTTTGGTGGGACTGGGCCGCCAGGAGCACATTACAGCAGTGCTCCGTTCTCTGCACTGGCTGCCGATAGTCTTCCAAGCCTGATTCATGGTGTTGGTTTTAACTTATAAAGCCCTAAATGGTCTGGGCCCTGTCTACCTGCGGGACCGCCTCACCCCCCTCGGGTACTGAACAACTCACCAGGCTGTGCAGAGTTGTTCCTAGCTTTGACCCTCCTGTAGCTTGCAGGGTAAGCACTGCAGCCAACCCCCCAGCCTCCAGCTTCTCAGCAGCCAGCCTTACAGCAGCTAACGTTCAGCTAGCCTCAAAGCAGCTCCCACAGCTACAGCTCCCAGCTCTGGCTGACTTCTACCACGCCCATACAAAACTGCTCTCCTTAGCAGCAATTTGGCTCTTGGCTGGAGCCCATTTTTACTCCCTTAAAGGGCCAGCAGCTCCACAGCATGCTGCCCTACTACAGTTATTCCTCTGGTATTGTCAGCAGTGTCAAAACCAAATTGTGAATTTCTGACATTTTCACCATTTTGAAAAATGTTAGTGAAAAATTTTAAAATGTCAATAAAATGGTACCAAAAATAATTTTAAAACAATTTTTATGGGGGTGGGTGGGTCATTTGTGTGAAATGTTTTGTACCAGCTTTTGCTTATTCTTATGCTTGATCTGTTCCTAGCTCCATAATTCTTGGATTATACTTGGCCTTTCTCTGATAATTGACACCAAGGGTGAAAACAAACACAATAGCCCACATTATCACCCACCAGGTGGGTGTTCACGTGTTCGCCAGACGTTTGCCCGCACCCCCTATGCAGCCCCCACTCGGTCCCCATTCACGAAGTCATCCAAGGACATCACAGGCCCAACATTCAGGTCAGTGCATGCTAATGCCTGTCCATGTTGCTGCATCTCATTAATTAGGTTTGCCTGCAGCCTTGCCCGCATCCACATCTGCCAGCACCATAGAGTTGCGCCTAGTGCAGCTACTAGAGGGTTAGCATTCTCTCAGCTGACTGGAGGCTTTGAAAAGAGAGAGTAAGGGAGCGAGAGTGAAAGAGCTCTGATGGAAAGGGGGGGGGTCACAGCCAGACAAGGCTTCTTCCCTGGCTGTGACCACCCCCCTTTCCATCAGAAGCAGCACTTGCGTGCTCAGGTGGCTGCAAGAGGAGAAGGTCTTTTCCACACACCCTGCTCTCTCCTCTTGCAGCCACTTCGCAGCTGATTGCTCTCTCCTCTTGCAGCTGCCCGAACATGCAGGTTCTGCTTCTGATGGAAAGGGAGGGTCGTAGTCAAGGAAAAAGCCTTCTGGGTCTGTGACCTCCCTTTCCATCAGAGGCAGGGCTGGGGAGAGGGAAAGGGCTGTGTGGCGCCACCAGTGGAGCTATTTCAGTACATGAAATGTGGGCAGAGGGCTGTCTGTTTATTAGTGCTACACACTAAAAAATGTGAGTGGGGGCTGCACAGACTGAACTGCACAGATTCCAGCGGGCTATTGTCTCATTTGAAAACACCCCAAGAGATTTCTCTTATGAGGGTGAGGGTGAGAAACAGGTCACCCCAGTCTGTGGGAGTGTGAGCATGATGGCTATGAATGTGCCCATCTGTGAGTGTGCATTAAAAAGAAAAAAAATCAGTGGTGTGAAGAAGCATGACATGCATAGCAACCTCCAATCTCATGGCACAAGAGTCAGCTCATGAAAGCAGAGGCAAATAAATATCCCATGCATTTATGAAAATGTATTGAGTAACCTGGAGCAATGGAAAAGACATTATGGGGTCAATCCCATGCCCTGCATGCACCATGCACAACCCATACACATGCACTTGCACACAACTTTTATTTATTTATTTAATTTTTTTATTTAAAATTTATATCCTGTCCCTCCTGCCCACAGGGCAGCCAAGGACGGCGACCAACAATCAATAAAACAATTTAAACATACAATATACGGGGGAAATCCCCGCCACCACCCCTACCCCTTGCCTGACAGAACAGTCCGGTCTTACATACACGCTGAAACAGCAGGAGAGTGGGAGCCAACCGAGCCTCCTCCAGGAGCAAATTCCACAGCACAGAGCCGGCCACCGAAAAAACTCTAACATCGGTGGCCACCCGCCTCACCTGGGGAACCTCCAAAAAGGCTCCCATGGATAATCTCAAGGGTCACACGGGGAGTGAGGCAGTCCCACAAATATGCAGGGCCCAGTCCGTGAAGGGCTTTAAAGGTTAAAACCAGCACCTTGAACCTGGCCCGGTGCTTTATAGGCAGCCGGTGCAGAGCCCGGAGCACTGGTGTCATGTGCTCCCTGTGACCCGCCCCCATAAGGAGACGGGCCGCGGCATTCTGCACCAGCTACAGCCTCTGGACCAGCTTCTCCGGCAGCCCCATGTAGAGCACGTTCCAGTAATCCAGCCTCGAGGTGATGAAGGCATGGATGACAGTGGTGAGGTCGGAGTCTGAGAGATACGGCTGAAGCCGCCAGACAAGATGTAACTGCCGAAACACACTCCCCACCATGGCCACAACCTGAGATTCCAGGCTGAGCCGCGAATTGAGGAGCACAACCAGACTCCGCACTTGAGGGACCATGGGAGGGTGAACCCCCCCGCAACAAGAGGAGATTCAACCACCCCCAGGCCCCCCCAAGCCCTCGTCCACCAACATCACCTCCATCTTGTCAGGATTCAATTGCAGATGACTCGACCTCATCCAAGCCCCCACAGCTGACAGGCACTGGGAAAATACGGAGACTCCATGGCCTGGGTTAATGGAAAAGGAGAGGTAGAGCTGAGTGTTATCAGCATACTGATGACACTGCATGCCCTGAAACCCCCTCATGATCTCCCCTAGCGGCTGCATATAGATGTTAAGGAGCGACAGAATGGCACCCTGCAGGACTCCACATGTGAGGTCCCGGGGGGAAGACGTACACTCCCCCAAGACCCCCCAGTGAGTTCTCCCAGCCAGGAACGAACGAAACCAGTCCAAGACCTTTCTGCCAATCCCGGCATGGTCCCGCAGGTGAGTCACCAACACCTCATGATCAACTATGTCGAATGCAGTTGAAAGGTCTAGCAGGACCAGTAAGGTCTGATGACCCTGGTTCAATGCCAAACGGAGATCGTCAACCAAGGCCACCAATTCCATCTCCGTACCATACCCAGGCCGAAACCCAGACTAGGAGGGATAAAGGAAACCGGTGCGGTCCAGATGTTCCTGGACCTGCCATGCCACGGGCCTTTCAATAACCTTCCCTGAAAAGGGAAGGTTAGAGACCGGCCAAAAACTGGCAGGAGCATTAGCGTCAAGAGATGGTTTCTTGAGCAGGGGTCTAACCACAGCCCCCTTTAGGCAGTCAGGCACCCTGCCCTCCCAAAGGGAGGCACGAACCACTCCAGTCAGCAACGGCCGTAACATCTCCTGGCTAGCTTTCACCAGCCAGGACAGGCATGGATCTTGCTCACAAGTAGTGGCACAAACAGATCTCAACAAGGACTCCACATCGGCAGGCGACACCATCTGAAACTGATCCCACAAAACAGGACAGGACGGGGCATCCATGGCCCTAAGATGATCCTCTGAAATAACTGTGGTACCGAAATCGTGGTGGATGTGAGCGATCTTATCTACAAAGTACTCGATAAACAGGTCACAGCGGTCACTGGATTGCTCCGGGTCCAAGTGGAAGCAGGCAGGACTGACCAAGCCTTTCACCACCCGGAAAATCTCCGCTGGACGTGACTTTGCAGATGCAGTAAGAGCAGCAAAGAACTGCTTCTTTGCTGCCTGCACCACCACAGCATTGGCCTTTAAACTGCGATCAATCATACTAGTCACGAGTCCGGCGCCACCGGCGCTCTAACCACCTGCTCTCCCGCTTCAAACACCGCAGGCCCTCAGTAAACCAAGGAGTCCTGCGGGAGACTCGGGAGGGCAGCAAATGCCTGGGAGCCACTATGTCAATGGTCTCAGCCAACAAGATGTTCCAGAAGGCCACGAGATCATCAACAGAGCTGGGAAACTCCCCCAGAGCATTCTGGAACCGATCCGGTTCCATAAGTCTCCGGGGGCGGACCGATCAAATAGGTCCTGCACCCTGTCGGGGGCTAACATGCACCAGGATGCATGCCTTAAGGAGGTAATGGTCAGACCATGACAAAGGCTCTACCCCCCTGATTTCTACTAACTGACCCCGTGCCTCAAGGCTGGTGCAGAAAACCAAATCCAGTGTATGTCCCTCCTCATGTGTGGGGCCACAGATGATTTGGGACAGGCCCATGGTTGTCATAGAGGCCATGAACTCATACCTTGCTCCTCCAAGATCGGTGTCAGTGTGGACATTAAAGTCCCCCAGGACCACTAATCTAGGGGTCCAGAGGATCACATCTGACACCAGATCAGCAAAAGCTTCTGGTAACTAGAAATAGTTGGGGTTCTGAACTAGAAAGCTGCTAAAATTGCAGTACAAAATACTTACAGTAATATACAATATTTTTTGTAACAAAAATGAATTCTGGTATTTGCTCACCGAGGTGAATGTGTGAATTTACAAAACAAATTTTTTTTAAAAAAAATCCTTTCAGCCCTGTTCTCATACAATGTAGCCAATTTCTGCAACATCCATCCCATTTGGATAACCTGGGCTATGGAAGCTTTCCACACTTCTGTAATCAGAGCAGCCTTGCTCAGCACAGGAATAGGTCAGTCTTCTTTTCCCAGGGTGTGTTTATCTGTAGTTTTCCTTCTAGCATTAGAACAAAGCTTACCTGCCTTTCAATCAGAGATGCAGTAAGCAGACTGTAAAAGTGGAAAACATACAGAGGACAACAAAAATGGTAATTGGGATAGAGTAACTTCCAAAAGAGGAGAGAATTCAAAGATTAAGGGTTCCTCTTTCCCCATCATCAAGGTTCCCTGAGACAGCTCACAGCAGCTGGGAGGCAGCAGAGCTGAAGTATGAAGACAGGCTTCATAGGTTGGGGCTCTTCAGCTTGGAGCAGAGACAACTGAAAGGGGATATGCTAGAGGTTTATAAAAGCATGATTGGAGTGGAACATGTAAATAGGGAGCAGTTATTTACCCTCTCTGACAGTACTAGACCAAGGGGACACTCATGAAATTAACTGGCAGCAGATTTAAAACAAATAAGAGAAAGTATTTTTTCACTCAGTGCACAATTAACTTGTGGAACTTACTGCCAGAGGAAGTGATCACAACTCACGGCCAGTAGTGCAGCTAGTTTTAAAAAGGGATTAGATACGTTCTTGGAAGATAGGTCCATTAATGGCTATTAGTCAAGTAGGTTTTGGAAACGTAGCCTCTTACTGTTGGGGCTGGAACAACAGGGAATGGATTACCCATTGTGACCTATCGGATACTTCTCCCAGGAGAGAGAGATTGGCCACTGTCGGAGATAATAGGCCCACGGTCCTTCAGTCCAGACAGGGACTAAAGGGAAGAGGAGGGTGAATTAGCATTTCCCTATTGCACAGCTCAGTGAAGCTTCCCTTCTTTTCCCCAATAATTTGAGCACAGACTGTAATTTTCTTTAATTAGACTAATTTCTTAATTTACTCTTTGTTTTATATATTATTGTTCCCATTTGTTTGACTGCAATCTTTATAATACACACAACAAAGGTAATTTGAAATTTACGATGTGGAAATGCACTTGCCCTGGTTGGCTCAGCTTTGATGAGATTTTTATAGGTTTGGGCAAAGTTTTCTCAGTGATAATTAGATTTCAAAAGAAACCAGGAAACCCCATTTTTCTTAGCTGCACTGAAGCCAGCCAAATTTCAATGCAACGCTGGCTTTTCCATGGATACTTGCATTATGGGAGTCAAGCAGACTGCATTACCCTCCCATGAGCCATCTCCCTGTGGGAACATGTCCTCCCCTGTGGGTAATTTCAGATGTTACGAGATCACAGTCAACCAAAGTGAACCACATTCAATCCCGTGGCGGGGCCAAAGAGCCCTGAACGTCTGATCGGCGTTCACCAGATGTTCACCACAGACAATCACCAGTAGGGGACAAAGCCAACCACCCTTCCGGAGGTCGGGACTGGACCATCTCTGGAAGGGTGGTCAAAGCAATTCCCACTGGGAAACCACAAAAAGTAACAACTGAATGGCAACCACCAGCCAGAAGCAAACAAAATTATCCTCAGCAGGGGTGAAAGCAGGGAGGGAGATTTAAAGGGCACACAGCAGTAGGGGAACATGGTGAGATGCAGCAAGGTGGAAGGGGAGGAGAGCGGAGGGCGAGCGAGGAAGGGAGGAGGAGGTGGTGGTGCTGGAGATGGAGATGGTGGTGGAGGAGCAGCAGTCAGGGCAGGCCGCCCCAGAGGGAACAACCAGCCAGGGGATGGAGGCACCCCAGAAACAGGTAAGGAGAGTGAGGGGNTCTCCCGCTTCAAACACCGCAGGCCCTCAGTAAACCAAGGAGTCCTGCGGGAGACTCGGGAGGGCAGCAAATGCCTGGGAGCCACTATGTCAATGGTCTCAGCCAACAAGATGTTCCAGAAGGCCACGAGATCATCAACAGAGCTGGGAAACTCCCCCAGAGCATTCTGGAACCGATCCGGTTCCATAAGTCTCCGGGGGCGGACCGATCAAATAGGTCCTGCACCCTGTCGGGGGCTAACATGCACCAGGATGCATGCCTTAAGGAGGTAATGGTCAGACCATGACAAAGGCTCTACCCCCCTGATTTCTACTAACTGACCCCGTGCCTCAAGGCTGGTGCAGAAAACCAAATCCAGTGTATGTCCCTCCTCATGTGTGGGGCCACAGATGATTTGGGACAGGCCCATGGTTGTCATAGAGGCCATGAACTCATACCTTGCTCCTCCAAGATCGGTGTCAGTGTGGACATTAAAGTCCCCCAGGACCACTAATCTAGGGGTCCAGAGGATCACATCTGACACCAGATCAGCAAAAGCTTCTGGTAACTAGAAATAGTTGGGGTTCTGAACTAGAAAGCTGCTAAAATTGCAGTACAAAATACTTACAGTAATATACAATATTTTTTGTAACAAAAATGAATTCTGGTATTTGCTCACCGAGGTGAATGTGTGAATTTACAAAACAAATTTTTTTAAAAAAAAATCCTTTCAGCCCTGTTCTCATACAATGTAGCCAATTTCTGCAACATCCATCCCATTTGGATAACCTGGGCTATGGAAGCTTTCCACACTTCTGTAATCAGAGCAGCCTTGCTCAGCACATGAATAGGTCAGTCTTCTTTTCCCAGGGTGTGTTTATCTGTAGTTTTCCTTCTAGCATTAGAACAAAGCTTACCTGCCTTTCAATCAGAGATGCAGTAAGCAGACTGTAAAAGTGGAAAACATACAGAGGACAACAAAAATGGTAATTGGGATAGAGTAACTTCCAAAAGAGGAGAGAATTCAAAGATTAAGGGTTCCTCTTTCCCCATCATCAAGGTTCCCTGAGACAGCTCACAGCAGCTGGGAGGCAGCAGAGCTGAAGTATGAAGACAGGCTTCATAGGTTGGGGCTCTTCAGCTTGGAGCAGAGACAACTGAAAGGGGATATGCTAGAGGTTTATAAAAGCATGATTGGAGTGGAACATGTAAATAGGGAGCAGTTATTTACCCTCTCTGACAGTACTAGACCAAGGGGACACTCATGAAATTAACTGGCAGCAGATTTAAAACAAATAAGAGAAAGTATTTTTTCACTCAGTGCACAATTAACTTGTGGAACTTACTGCCAGAGGAAGTGATCACAACTCACGGCCAGTAGTGCAGCTAGTTTTAAAAAGGGATTAGATACGTTCTTGGAAGATAGGTCCATTAATGGCTATTAGTCAAGTAGGTTTTGGAAACGTAGCCTCTTACTGTTGGGGCTGGAACAACAGGGAATGGATTACCCATTGTGACCTATCGGATACTTCTCCCAGGAGAGAGAGATTGGCCACTGTCGGAGATAATAGGCCCACGGTCCTTCAGTCCAGACAGGGACTAAAGGGAAGAGGAGGGTGAATTAGCATTTCCCTATTGCACAGCTCAGTGAAGCTTCCCTTCTTTTCCCCAATAATTTGAGCACAGACTGTAATTTTCTTTAATTAGACTAATTTCTTAATTTACTCTTTGTTTTATATATTATTGTTCCCATTTGTTTGACTGCAATCTTTATAATACACACAACAAAGGTAATTTGAAATTTACGATGTGGAAATGCACTTGCCCTGGTTGGCTCAGCTTTGATGAGATTTTTATAGGTTTGGGCAAAGTTTTCTCAGTGATAATTAGATTTCAAAAGAAACCAGGAAACCCCATTTTTCTTAGCTGCACTGAAGCCAGCCAAATTTCAATGCAACGCTGGCTTTTCCATGGATACTTGCATTATGGGAGTCAAGCAGACTGCATTACCCTCCCATGAGCCATCTCCCTGTGGGAACATGTCCTCCCCTGTGGGTAATTTCAGATGTTACGAGATCACAGTCAACCAAAGTGAACCACATTCAATCCCGTGGCGGGGCCAAAGAGCCCTGAACGTCTGATCGGCGTTCACCAGATGTTCACCACAGACAATCACCAGTAGGGGACAAAGCCAACCACCCTTCCGGAGGTCGGGACTGGACCATCTCTGGAAGGGTGGTCAAAGCAATTCCCACTGGGAAACCACAAAAAGTAACAACTGAATGGCAACCACCAGCCAGAAGCAAACAAAATTATCCTCAGCAGGGGTGAAAGCAGGGAGGGAGATTTAAAGGGCACACAGCAGTAGGGGAACATGGTG
>QEPC01006817.1:3520383-3535020 GCA_003113815.1 Sphenodon punctatus
TAATAAATAATTAATTGGTATTATTTGCATTTTCTGGTAGCCAAGGGTGTAGCTATTGTAGGGACAGGTGTGGCATGTCACTGCACGGGGGCCCATACTTCCTAATGTAGCTGCGTCCCCAGCCCCTGGGAATGGGGTGAGGAGGCACATTCCAACCCAGCTATGTTCCTGCAATTACCCCTCTGAATAACTGTGACCGAAATGGGTATTTACATATCGGTTCTTTCAATTAGTCCATTTGGGTTTTTTGTCTTTCGGTTCAATTATTTAGGTTTTCTGGACTTACAATATTCCAGTTACATCATTATCGGTTACAACATAACCAAAAAGTATACTCAGCGGAATGGAAATGGGTAGCAGTTCTTATCTGCATCACCATTTCTGGTTCACGCATGGTAAATTTGAGAGGTTTGACTTTGCTCGGTTTTGCAAACATTTGTTTCAGCTCTCATTTATGTGGAAAATCTGAGCCAGCTCTAGTTCTGAAGTGTTCTCTGTGTGTAAGAATCGGACAGATGTGATGGAAAGAAATCCTTCTCTCCTTCTATGCAAAGTGATACCAATGGATTAGTGCCAACATGTTATTTGAGCACTGAATTCAAGTGCTTCATTTCAAAGGCACCTCTGCAATTGCCTCTTGATATGTTTAGTTCTTAATTATTCTGTAGAAACCATTATCAGGGAGGTGGGGGCAGACTGGACTTGGATCTGAGGTTTTGATTCAGGCCTGTCTCTAATTTCAGTGAGAGTTTTATATACTTTGAAAGCTCTTTGTACATGTCATTGTAACTGGTTGATGGCTTTTTGATTCCTTAACAATAAAGTTGCTGTTGTTGAGGCATATTCCTTTCTGAGTCAAACTGCACTTAAAATAGCTCATCCTCATTAATGTGGTTCTTCTAACCTCATGCACCCACAAGCACTTTCTGACACATCTAGAAAACCCCATGATAAGCCAGAAAAACTGTCCTGCACTCTCACCCTATAGTCCTGACAAATGTGGTCCTTGCTCATTCGAGTAGCCCCATTGATGTCTATGGAAGTTATAACTTAACACATTCAAGCTCAACAGCTTTCATAGCAAGATTAGATACCCTTCTAAAAAATAAACAAAACAAAAAACCAACAGCAACCCTGCTTTCACCACATACAGCTTAGGCTGTGATGCTCGAACCACTTACTCTGAAATTTATAAAACTCCTCCTCAAGAGTATATGGTTTCAAGATTGTTTCCCCCGTGGGCTTTGATATATTAATAACTGGAGTAAACTCAGCAGGCCCGTGCTACACAGGAGAACAGGCTAGAGGACCTCAATGGACACTTATGACTTTAGAATCAATGAACCATTACTCCTGTTCTAATAAATGGGGGAAATGACATTGACATGATGAGGAAGAGCCAATATGATTTTTGTAAAGGCAACATGACAGACTAATCAACCTTTTAGAATTTTTGAGGGTGTCAGCAAACGTGGATAAGGGTGATCTGGTCGATGAGATATAGTATATTTGGATATTCAGAAAGCATTAGACAAGGGGTAGAAACAGAAGTGACTGCACTGCCACAGCAACCCAGCCTGGGTCAGGAAGGGAAACTGGACACAGTCTGTCTGGACAGAGTTTAGGATTAATCTTTGACTCATCCCTCTCTTTTATACCACAAATTCAATCTGATGTTAAGGTCTGTTATTGTCAGCCATGAGGTCCGGGGGCACCCATGCATGCCTCCCCCTGCTGCCACTCCTGCTCTGCCCGCACTACCTTGAGCCGCAACGCCTCCAAGACCGCGGCTGGCTTCGGTTGCCAAGGCAACCAATACAACTGACAGTGGCAACACGCCGCTTCCGGTGACCCCCCCAGAGCGCGGGGTCAATGCCTGGGCCATTGCGGCATTCCGCACGGCTGCAGGCACATTGGGGGGCGGGGCCTAAGGATTAAAAGCCGGCTCTGGGAAACAGCCAGCGCTGGTAATCAGAGAGAGAACCTGGCCCCCTTGTGAAAGCTAAGTGTGACATTTTGGTGATTTACTTGTGGTTGTGTGTGTTCTAGAGTTTTGCTTGTCACCTGACTGACTTCCCTTGTGTCCTCCTTTCCCTCTGGGGTGTGTGTGTGTGTGTGTGTGTGTGTGTGTGAAAGGTGAGTGTCTGTGTGCAAGCCCTGACTCCCTTCCCCTACCCCAGGGCTCTCTTCCCCATGCCCGTGTGTTGTGCCAAACCCTCCTTCATTCCCTTCCAACCAGGGACCCTATCCCTCAACCCCCACAAGACCACACCAGCCATCCCTGACCTTTCCGTCCTGTGTGAGTGTGTGTGTTTGGGATCCCTGTAGGGAACGGAGAGGCTTAGACCTGCTCCTGTGCTCTGTGCCCTATGATGATAGGGGCCTCATCTCCTTGAGACTTATTGGGCCCAAATACTATCCTGACGGGCACCGTTTTCCCTCGCGTATCTATCAGAGCCAGAGTGTGAACGGAGCATGTGTGTGGGTACATGTGGGAACGGAACCCTTCTTCCTCACCCCCCACCCCCCAGATGACAGTTATTTCTCCCTGTATAACATCACTAAAATATGGCCATTCCTCACTGTTTCCACTACCCAGACTCACTGGTAGGGGGAGGGGAGAAGGAGGAGAGAGGGGGAGGAGATGAGGAACACAATCAAAGTGGTGGACAAGGTGGGATGACCTTGGTGGTAGAGTACTGAACAGAATTGAGAGGACCACAGTGGGGAAGGCCAGTAAGAAGGAGGTTGCAGTAGTCAAGGCCAGAGTTGATGAGAGCATGGATTGCAGCTCCACCTTGGGCTGGTGACCCAGGCGGTGCTCCAGGATGTTCCGGAACACTGCAAATGGGGTTGGAGCAGCCTGCTCCACCTCTGCTCTGCTTGCACATTTGGTGTCCCACCTTTAGACAAATGGGCCACCCAGGGGTGAGGCAGCGCAGAGGCGGGGCTGCCGTCCATCCGTTTACACCCAATGTCAACGGCAACAGAGAGATCAAGTAGAAGGATGAAACAGAGACCTTTATACTTCCCTATAGGAGGTTGCTGGTGATATTAGCAAGAGCAGTCTCAGTGGAGTCAAGAGGACAAAAGCCAGATTGAAGGGGGTCAAGAGAAGAATTGGATGAGAGGAAATCAAGGCTGCAGGCGTACTTAGAATGTTCATGGAACTCGGAAGCAAAGTGGTGGAATGACATTCACAAGAGTCACAGGATAAAAACAGATGTAATGGTGGCCCACTTAGGCCCACTGGCCACCAGCACATCTGTTTTTGCACCACCAGATGTTGGCCCGGGATTGCCCTGGGCTGTGTTGGCAGCTAGTTTGGGTTCTCACCCCCGGACTATGTGCAGGTCACAGTCCGGGCTATGGTCCGACTGGCCAAGCCAAAGCAGACCACAGCAGGCTAGCAGCCTGGATCTGGTCTGCCATGGCAGGCCATTATGACTGGCCATCATTGGCTGCCATGGCTGCCCATCATGGCAGGGGCATGGAGTGGGGGGCTGGGCACAGTGCAGGAACAGGGCCAGCTGACCGCACATTCATGCATCTCCTCACCCTCCCTGGTGGTCAGTCAGCAGGTACGTTTGTTGTGCAGCCCGATCTAGTCTTGACTGTGTCCACTGTGGCTTCCTGACCTGGCCCAGGCACCGAGCAGCTGTCGTGTCTGTTTCCACACCAGTTTAAATAGTTCACAAAGGAGTGTCACGAAACGTCACCTGTGACTCCACAAACAGCCATGAAAAGGTGTTATTTTACACACACTCTCTCCACCCCCAGCTGAACTAATTTAGACTCAGCTTCCAGAATGGAAGCCACCAAATCATTGATTTAAGAGCCATTGCATTCTCCTGATGTGATTCATTTTGAACATATCCATTAAAACCCACCTTGTTCCTGGTTCTATCCCCATAGCAGGTACTTGATAAAGGACTTACATGCCATGACCATTACCAGCCTCTCTCCTGAGTCATTGTTTTGGCAGTCCAAAGTTTGAAGAATCCTATGATTATTTGGAAAATCAAAAGCACCACTTGCTGAGAAAATTACAAGCCCTATGATGTGCTGCATATGATTACCATAGTCATCTGGGTTTGATGTGGAGAAGGAAGCATTCCTGAGGCCTGGGATAGTCCCATAAATATCTGCTGGTTACTTGGGCCAATGATCACTTTACAAATGAGGTGGAGGTGGTTTTTACAATTAACATGGGATGTGTAGACAGACACCTTCTCTGGGCTGGATATATAAATAGATTGAAACCCTGGTATATGAGAGCTGCTTCCGGACTTTAACACTGAAAGATTGTCAGCTAGTCTTGAACTAAACAACCATCTCCAGCATGAAGGTAGCAGGTGTCATTGTTCTCTTGAGTCTTACTCTTTTCTACTTCTTCTCAGGTGAGTAACTGTTGCCGGAACCTGGGCAGGGCTTTGCCTGACGTGTCTCCCACTTCTGGAAGCTTAAAATATTGTAGCTAGGATCAGCACCACTGAAGCTTAATCAAGACTGATGAGCAAATACTGTAAAGCAAATCTCTGCCGCTGTTTGCCTGCTAAATGCATTTGCTTGGACTGTGTCCCTGACCATATTATATAGTCAATGTGTCTACTGCCAGGAATGGAAGCAGCACATTTTAAGGTGTTACAGAATAAATTTCAGATTACTAATCAGGAATTGGGAGCCTGACTGAGAGCTGAAGTAATTTCATCACATGGCCTGCACATCCAGTTAAAACAGTTCTGATTTAGGATGCTGCAGACTTTCTGTGAACTGCTCATAGCAATCTGTTGACCAAGAATTATGTGAAGAAGTATCAATGAGTAATCTTGAATAATTGATGCACTTGAGAAAATTATGAGTTGAGCCTTGATGGAGAGGTGGAATTCACCTAGTGAATTATTCATTGATCAGCTCTAATTAAAACCAAATAAGGCTCAGATCCAGACCAGAGCTGCAGAGCTTTCTGCCTAAGACTGTCACTAGACATAGACAGCAGCTGAACACTGAGAAGGCAGCTTATACTATGGGATCTGCAACTTGATAAAAGTTGAAGAAAATTGGATCATCTACTAATCCTCCCCTCCCACTATTATCTATACATGGTTCATACATGACCCAGATTTGGGGGCTCTAAAAGGCTGCACTTAATCCCCCATGAGATGTCAGATTCTCCTTTAAAGAAATGACAACATCACTGAAAGTGGAGATTTCCTAAAGAAACTGACCTGTTTGATGGGAAATATGAAAGAGGATTCTCTACTGAGGCTGATGGACACAGATAGATTCTGCATTTCTCTCTCATTGTCTAGTTCCCTGATTAATAAGCATACCTTGTTCTGCCTAAAGTCAATTTATGGGTTTCTCCTAAAACCTTAGCTTGATTGAATAGAGAAAGTGTTTTATTTGATGGTGGTAAAGGGGCTGAACCTATTTTATTTTGTGGAGAGGGCTCAGCCTTGTTTCCCTTCTTTATTAATGCAGTGACAGTCCCCCATTTTTTTGTTGAGATAGGTGAGCTTTAGTTGTCTATGTCCATGTTGAACTGTCACTGAGATAAAGTTGAGCAGTAGGACTAGATAACTTTCCTGCATTGATCCTGTCCATTTAAGAGGGGCATTATCTCTGCCCCCGTGCATTCGGATGTCACAGACAACACCAGAGATGTTCAGTTATTCAGTCCTGCTACAACCTTAAAAAAATTGCATGCTTTATTCTTTGCCAGTTGAGTACTGCTCTAATTCCTGGAGTGCAGCATTGGGTGTTACTAGATGTGATCATTGCCATCACAATGTGACCCGGGTCAGGAACACATTGGCAACATGGTCCTGACCAGGTCTGCCAGCACAACAAATGTGTCAGCGGCTGGGTCACCGAGGAAGGTGGGGAGCTGCACAAATGTGCAGCCACCCAGTTCTACCCCCCACGCTGCACCCAGCACTCTGCCCTCCCACCATGATGTGCAACCACGACAGACCCGATCTGGGCCAGGTCATGGCAGGCCATAACAAATGTTATAGCCTGCTGTAGCCTGCTTAGGCCCAGTTGGGTGGATGGCAGTCCAGACTGTGATCCTGAAAGTCTCCAGGATGACAGCCTGGGCTAGCTGACAGTGCCAACACACCCGGGAGCAATTCTGGGAGAACATCTGGCGACCAGCAAATAAACGTGCTGGTGACTCATGGGCCAAAGCGGGCCACTGTCACGTTTGTTAACGCCTCCATTGTTTCACTGGAAAACAATTTGCTGATTGCAACTGATATGCCACTCAACAGCTGATTGGTTATAATGTAAAGTATTAAATAGCATTGTTTGTTTAAAATTTTGAGAAACTACCTGGATCCTTCATTTACTAACTCACCCATCCCACCACACACGGCCCACTGTCCAGGAGTTTCTCTAATAGATTACTTGCACTTGTGCTGGTGAATAGTTTTAACTCCATTTCCCTCAGATATATTATGCATTTTTAAAAAGTCTTTATGTCTCTTTCTTCCAGATGTAACTGGTCAAGATGGGGGAAAGGTTAGTGCAACTGCTTCTGTTTGTTAATTATACTTTCTCCTTGGCTCATGATGATAATTCAACATGCAACCAAGATCTCACTGCTGAGAAATGCTACCCAAGAGTGAGATTAGAGGAGTGTATCAAAAATATCATGATGGCGTAGAATTGTATTGTAGTTAATGATGAGTTTCAATGGAATTTCTAATGGTAAAAGCAGTTTGGTTTGGTTTTTTTTAAAGTTTACTATGAACAGAATGTTCCTTGGTCAAAATTTTCCAAAATGAAAAATCAAAACATTTCATGATGCTTTTTCAGAACAGCCTCAATTTCATATAAGTGAACACAACACCAGGGTTTAAATTTCTAAATTTTGCAACTAGGAAACCCAAACTTTGCAAGCAGAGAATCCCCATTTTGTACGCAGAGTAAAATAGACAAATTAAATTATGCAAATCATACAGACATTTAAATTCAAATGAGTTTTCCAGCATACCATTCCATTTATTTTAGGCACCTTTTATATCTTAAAAGCAACCACAAAATACCACACAAATCTCTTAGAGGTCTATAATTCTTTTCTAAACCTTAGGAAAAGCTTCCTAACAGAAGAGCAGTTGGACAATGAAATAGGTAGTGGAATCTCCTTCATTGTACGTTTTTTGGTTTGTTTTTTTAAATCTGGACAAGTATCTGTTTGTGAATTTTCTGTTGGTGTAAGGTATTCTGCCTTGGAGCATGGGGTTGGACTAGATGTCCATCAAGGTACCTTCCAACCGTACAATTCTATGAGTCTATCTCCTGTGGAGTTTCAAATAGGCAGACTTTGCAGGATCAGGTCAATAGAGAGTGTAATGTTATTAGAGGTCAGGCTGCAATTGGAATGTTGGAAGGGGTCAGTTAGGATGGGGCAGTTCACAAAAGGGAATGAAAAGGGGAGTAGGATTTAAGGGGGTGGATTGAGTTTTTCAAAGCCCCTGAGAGATTGACACAGACTGGAAATGGAGCAGAAGAATGGAGGAAATTACACAACCTCTCAAGGCAACTTATTTCATTGTCCAACTGCTCTTATGTTAGGCAGGCTGCACCCACCACCACTCACAGCTGAAGGCCCCCGCAGACATTATGGGATAAAGGCAGTATCCTGACATAAGGGACTTTTCACAGGGGCACCTCCACCCCCATCCCACATACGTGTGCAGGGGTGGGGGGCGCCCGTGTGAATGCTGCCCATGGTGGGTGGGGGTCACGTGAGTGCCCATAGAAACGGCGCCCTGGGTGGGTGGGTGTGCGCGCTCCACTTATCTCCATCACACACGCATGGAGCAATGGGCTCCAATGCTGGTTGCTCTGTGGGTGGATATGGGTGTGCGCTAGTTTCTACGGGCGCACACCCACCACAGGCTCACACCCCGTTTGAAAAGGGCCATCAATTGGTAAAATGGTTGTTGAATTGGAAATAAAACAGCAGCACTAAATGGTCAGTTTTCACAATAGAGAGAAGTAAGTAGCTGGGTGCTCCAGGGGTCCATTCTGGGATTAGTGTTGTTTAATGTATTCATTAATGATTTTTTATTATTATTATTATTATTATTATTAACAAACATTTATATAGCGCCAGCAGTGTACCTGGCACTTTACAAAGTAATAAAATAGACACTGTCCCTGCCCCTAGGACTTAGAATCTGAGAGACAGGAGCTGGGGGAGAGACTTAGGAAGGGGAACAGAGGGAGAGACAAGGGGTCTAACATTCATGAAGATGTGAGGTCTCAGCTGCATGTCCTTGGCTTGGTTACGATGAGAATGACAGCAGGCAGGTCCATGTTGCAAGGATAAGGGTAAACCGATCGTAGGTATAGGAATAGTGGCTCAGCAGGATAAAGAGTCAGACAGAGCAGAGCGAAAGAGGTGAGTTTTAAGGAGAGATTTGAAGGTATGAAGGGAGGGGGCAAGGCGGATGTGGACAGGGAGGGAGTTCCAGGCATGGGGGGCAGCAAGTGAGAAGGGACGAAGGCGCTTAGGGGAGCAGGGAAGGCGTGGAAGGGTGAGAGAAGGGACAGAGGAGGAGCAAAGTGCACGGGCTGGAGTATGGAGGGCGATAAGTGCAGAGAGGTAGGGGGGAGCAAGGTTGTGAAGAGCTTTATAGGTGAAGATTTGGAAAAGAGAGTAAAGAGTGAGGTGATCAGATTTGCAGATGACACAAAGCTATTCAAGATGGTTAAGATTGGGGTGGACTGTGAAGAATTACAGGAGGATCTTGCATGACTGGGCAACCAGAAAATGAAATTCAATACTGACAAGTGCAAAGTGATGCACATAGGGAAAATAATCCTAACTATACATAGAGAAAATGAAGTAGAAGAAGATTTGTAAAGAGGTTTATCATTCATTTTGCAGGTAGACTGCAGGGAGTTTTTGAGTGAACGGGTGTACTGTACAAAGGAGTTCAACCCTCACTGTGGCACTGACGGTGTAACTTATGGCAACAAGTGCATCTTTTGCAAAGCAGTTTGGTAAGTGAATGCCTTCTCCAAAGTAACTACAATCATGAGGAGAGATGCGATGTGATTGTCTCCCAGAGAGAACCTGCATCCATTTGGCTCCATCTATGAGCCAATCAAATATTTCTCATGAAATGAAATAATTCGTTCAGTGCCTTGCCTCAGAGCCAGGTGAATCCAGGTCTATAGAACTGGTTTGCAGCTGAATCCCTCGTCTTAAGTAGAGAGTGAGTGCATAAGAACTATTTCTGTCTGTAGGGCTAGCATTAGTGTACGGTGACCTACATGTTCTCATAAGGTGCCAAACTCTTTGCGACACAGAATAGAAGTGGGTATCAACAAAGCAGTGGCTGCAAATTCTCCCAGCACTCTGCCTTCTGGTAGGCTGCACCCACCACCACTCATGGCTGAAAGCCCCCTCGCATATAGCAACCAAGTTGCACCTAGCTTCTCCCTTCACAGGAATAGCCATGTCTCATAACTGAGTAAATGCAGAAACCCAGTCCAAAAACCACAACTCCACAAATGCCACACCCCAGTCAGGCTGGGCTCAGCAGAAGAAGCATGTACGCACGCGCGCACACACACACACACACACACACACACACAATTGTCTATTATTAACTTATTAATTATTATTATTATTATTATTATTATTATTATTCAATTTATATCCTGTCTTTTTCACCACAAGACTCAAGGCAGCACACAATTAACCACTTATCACCATATGAAGCAGCAAACCCTCCTACAAACAACTCACCACCACCAAAATATAAACAAATCCTGCCCCAATCCCCCATCCTTACCCCCATGCCTCTCACACACAGGCAGGGCTTCGGGGGTGGGGTGGGGGGTGTTGCGAGGGCTGAGCCCCAGCAATTAAATTCAAGGGGTGGGGACTGAGCCCCAGGAAATATTCCTGGTAAAAATGTGCAACCTGAAGTGTGAAAAACCATGTGGGGGAGAGGGGAAGGCCAATAATGGCCATTTCAGGGTTGGAAACAAAAGCCACAAAGAACCTGGGTGGTTTATTTGACTTTCATTAATGACTTTTCTGCCCAGTGCCCTGTTCCCTGTGCTGGATTAAATGACAAGAACTACTGTTGCATACTGAACTGTACAGTGGCAGGATGATCAAGTACAGACAGGGGTTCACTTCCCTCATCTTTCAAGTTTTGGGCTGGGGGATTGGCTTCTGGGGAAGACTTCAGCCCTAGCAATTCATATTTTACAAATTAAGTGCTGTGCAGAGGAATTTACTACCCACAACCCACGCCCCTGTCTCTCGCCCGAGAGAGGCCCTACCCTTTTCCCACCCCCATACTCCCAGGCCACACCTGGGGTGGCTGCCGGCCATGCCGGAGTTGCGTGTCGGGGGCACGGCTCGAAGGGGCACGATCAAAGGGGTCTGCCCTTTGGTCGTGCCCTTCGAGCCGTGCCTGGAGGTTGGGATGGAGGGGTTGCTGGTGGGGTTGCCCAATGTGAGGTTTCTACTGGTGAAAGTTGTGAGGAGGCCTTCCTCTCCCCCCGGTGAGAGAGGGGTGGAGAGGGAGGACTACCCCTGGTGGCAGCAGGGAATGGAAGGAAGGATGGTTTGATAATGGTAGAGTGGGTATTGGGATGGGTTAGTAAGGCATGTTGTTAGATATTATTATTATTGAAATGTTAAATGGGAGGGTAGGGTTTTCTTGTGTATTATTTATTTATTTATTTAAAATTTATATCTCACCTCTCCTGCCCACAGGGCAGCCCGGGGCGGCGAACAACATCAATTAAAACAGTATAAAATTTTAAAACAATTTAAAAATACAATATGCAATATGTGGGGAAAACCCCACCCCTACCCCTCGCCAAAAGCCTGACAGAACAGCCGGGTCTTACATATACGCCAAAACAGGAGGAGAGTGGGAGCCAGCCGAGCCGAGCCTCCTCCGGGAGTGAATTCCACAGCACAGGGGCAGCCACCAAAAAAGATCTAACATCAGTGTTCGGTGTAACATTATGATGTATTTGGTGTTGGGTTAAAAACCCTAATATTGTATTTATTATTTATGTGAGCCGCCTCGAGCCGACTTTGGTTGGGACAGTGCAGGGTATAAATTAAAGATGAAATGAAAATATCCCCAGCTCACTAGGGCGTCATGGTGATGCAATGTTCTGACCTTTTTCAGTCCAACACTCCAGGATTTAATTAAAACACAAATAAAATTCCAGCTGTAACTCTCAACTACATTGAAACACAAATTAAACAATTTCCCAGACTTCCCTCTGGGCCCACCTCTGCCACCACCCAAGGACAACGTCCAAGGACACTCTTTGGCATCTCCCTTTGGCATCACCCCAGAGCAGCTCCCAACCTAAGGTGCTCATTTGCCTCCTGCTCATAATCTTTAATGCTTTAATGTACCAGTCCTACTGTGAGGCAGGGAGGTGTTTTTATACCCCTTTTACAGCTGGCTAATGGAGGCACAAAGAGAAGAAGGGGTTGATTTTCACAGAGAAAACTAGTGCTTGGGTTACATTGAAATTCAATAGAAATTATCTGCCTAATCCACCCCTAAGTGACTTGCCTAAAAGCAGAACAGGAACTTGAACTTGCCCCATCCATATACTTGGCTGGCAGTCAAACTACTTGACCATTCTCCCTTGTTAAAAGCTGCATTGTAAGTGTCTCAGTCTCCCTGATCTGCTTCAGACAAGATGTAAAACATAAATATGGGGTGGAGGATTAAGCCCTTCTCTGAAGCATCGAGACCCAGCCTATGCCAGACAAATCAGCCTGTCACAAACAGTATACTAATTTCTACCCTGTATCTTCTATAGGTGCCTACCCTGTATCTTCTGTGGGTGTCTCTCTCCACATTATGGTACCCATAATGCACAGGTGCTCCATGGTAGTACTGGTGACATCATCCCAAGGCAGAGCAGTTTGACCAAATGTTACCCTGTGTGTATGCTGACACCCTACAGACTCTGACCACCAGCAGAAGCCCATCAGGTTGCAGCATAAATAGGGAGACTAACCTTCCCAGCATAGCATCTGAGGGACCCCCTCCTGCACAGATGAAATTGGCAATGCCTTGGGACACACACACACACCCAGTGAAACTGAGACAATCTAGGAGCCCCAATGAAATTGGCAGGCACAAAACAAGCTTAGACAGATCCCTGATTAATCATGGAGACAGGAACTAGAGTGACATCTCAACATTCCCATATCTTTATGATAGCCTTGCCTACCAATGCCCAGTGGCAGGGTGGCATCACTGAGCAGACATTGACTTTATATTGTGTTTTCTGCTGCTTTGTGGGCCTGCTAATGAGTTCCCCAAATTTGTTTGAGGCAACAAACCAGTATTCACTGAGTGGCTTATTGCCTGGTTTCAAGTGAACCAGTATAATGCTTGCCCCTGTGTTAGGCACCTGGAACGGTGGCAGACATTACATGTAGTAAGTCCCTATATCTGCGACTTGTGGCCCATTGTTTCTAATCACCCAGTGTAACTACATCTAGTCTTACTCTCTTTACAGGCAAAGCAAGGGAAGAATTGCCTTGAAGCATATTGGGAGATGCTGAAAACTCCTCAATCGCTGCAGAGAGCCGCAACCCACCTTTCTGTTTCCACTCATCACTGCCATGTGCAGATCACTGTTTAGACACACCTTCTCGCCATTTGTCTTCTACTGGGCATGCTCAATAAAGAAAACACAGCAGAAATCTTTGACTCTTCCTCCCCAATGATCAAATCAGTTCTCATTTTCCATAGAGGAAAATAATATACAAAGAAAACATAGGGTGATTTCAGATGATACGGGGCCCTTTGGCCCCGTACCGGAACCACCGGCTTCGTTCCCCGCCGGGGTCACCCCATAACGGCACAACAGACGTGCCGGGGGGATCCCAGCGGGGAAAGTGGGAGGGGCCGGGGCCGCGCGGCGCAACGTGCGGCCGCACGGCCCCGCCCCCTCCACGCACCCCACCACCCGCCCTCCGAGGAGACGGGCGGGTGGCGGGGCCATTGCGGGCGCCGCGTCGGGCCGGAAGCGCCGCGGCCCGGGATCCTGCCGGGGATCCCGGGCCGTGGCGCGTGGCCAGACGTGACTTTTCGTTGGTCCCGACCCGGGGTCCGTTTGACCATGCTTCCCGGGACCTTCCCCCAGCTAGCCCGGGAAGCGTGGTTCAAACGGACCCCATGTGGGGATTCACCATGGCGAACATCTGGCGCGCCGCAAACAGACGTTCGAGACACGGTGACCACAGGTGGGTATTCACCGTGGTTCACCGTGATCTCGTAACGTCTGAAGACACCCATACTCAGCAGTTCTGGTACTGCCATAGAGTCATAGTGCAATAAGGAACTTTAAATGTCATCTAGTCCAGCTCTCTGTACTAGTGCAGGATTTACGATGCCTAAACTGCCCCAAGAGCAAAATCTACCAACAAAAAAAATTAGCCTGCAATGAGTAGAAATTGGGAGTGACCAGAGCTCACCACTGCCTGAAATGACAGGGAATGGTTTTATTTCATATACGTACGTCTATGCAAGCTGCACAGAAATTCTTTCCCAGCCCCAAGTATGGCAAACAGTTGGACCCTGAGCATTTGTGCAGGACCCACCATCCAGGCACCCAGCATTTTCTAGCTACACTAGCGGCCAAAAAGTTAAAGGCAGGACCACTTGCCATTATAAACCACCAAATGGAAACGTCCTTTTTTAAAAAAGATGGCTTGAGGTTTCTTTTTGAAAATTAACCATGTGTTCTAGTAGGTGGGAGGGCCATATGTGCAAAATGTGAAGAAGTTCCATTAAGGTAATCAAAAGTTATTACGATTTAAAAGTTAATTGACAGTGGTCAAATTCTCCCCATCCCTACTTTTTTGTGTGGTTCATTTCTTGCTTGCCTCTGTGAACTGAACCCCCAAACTTCACAGTCATGCAGCCTGAGATGTCCAACAAGTGCCGTTGTGGGCTGATGGTGTTTAGGTAAGCCAAAAAAGAGTTATTAATGTTTTAAAATATAGTTATTTCAGCCAATCAGCAGTGGAGATAGGGAAAACCTGCTGATGTGACAGGGAGAGCTCTCCAAAGGCTCATTTACAATTTCAGTAGGAAAAGGGAGTGCAAGAGGGCTTAAGGCAGAGCAAGCAACACCCTGCAACCCCACTCATTGTCTGTAAATTGATTGATTTAATCTGCAAAACAAAAGGTTTGGGACAACAGGACATTTAGTGCAATTATGTCCTTATTGACGTCAATGGCTCAGCTCCCATAGACTTTAATGGGAGAGGACTGCTCTCTTAGTCTCGGAATCTTTATTCTTTTTGGGAATAAACTGCAGGTCTGAGAACATAACTCTTTCCCAGAGAGAAGTCCTGACCAGCTCTAGGAACAGGAAGCTCTGAAATAGAGAATCAGGGTCTAATACCCAATCTTAGCTTAAAGGGTGTCTTTAAAAATCCGAACAAAAACAACAACAACAACAACAACACACACACACAAACAAATCATTCAGCATTAGAATCACAGAGTTGGACGCGACCAGCCTCGTTTGGTGCAGGGGTACACACACACCGCTTGCGTTTTGCATGCACCCATAGAACAGAGCATATATGGAGACATACTACAA
>QEPC01006817.1:3556335-3569043 GCA_003113815.1 Sphenodon punctatus
AAACGGAGTGATTTGGGGAGCCAGAGCACGGAAAAGAGGGACAGGCCCCCCCCCAGTGGCAGTCTCCCCCCCCCCCCTGCCAGCCCCCCATAACCTCCCACTCACCCCTGCCAGGCTGCTGAGGATCTGAGTCTGGGGACACAGGTCTGATAAGACTCAAATCTGGCGCACTCTGCCCACCCCCAAGCCATGCCCCCTTGACCCGCTTCCGGTGCGCCGGCGGCTTTGCCGCCGGCACAGAGCCACTAACACTATATTCTCAAGACATAGTGGAACTAGAAAAGGTACAAAGAGCAACAAAAATGATCCAGGGTATGGAACAGCACCCATATGAGGAGAGGCTTGATAGGTTGGGGCTCTTCAGCTTGGAAAAGAGACAACTGAGAGGAGATATGATAGAGGTCTATAAAATCATGAGTGGTGTGGAACTTGTAAACAGGGAGCAGTTATTTACCCTCTCAGCTAGTACTAAAACTAGGGGACACTCCATGAAATTCACAGGTGGCAGAGTAAAAACAAACAACTCCAAGCTGGGATCATGTTGAATTTTTGTGGCAACAAAACTTTGCAGAGTCCTTCACATAAAACCTCTCATTATGAAAATTTCCACATTTCAGTAGCAACTCAGTGGAGAGTCTGTGCTTAGGAGACCCACATCAGGTACCAACCCACGACATCTTCAGTCAGTTACAAATCCAAAGGTTTTGTTGAGAAAGAAGATCATCTCAAAAAGACAAAAGGTAGAGAGGACAAAGGTCATGTTGAGAGATAACTAAACATTCCTGACTGTTCTTCCACCTAGGAAACTGGTTCTGATGTCTAGTGGCAGAGATGGTCTTTGAAAGTGATTTCATAATCACGGTGGAGAATCTACCCATGAGCACAGATAAATAGGATATCATCTCCCTATTCCATGAGGTTTATTAAGCAAGTATCTACTGAAAGCAACTCTGATTCAATGTGGGTCAGACCAATTCCTCCACTATGAAGACAACTGGCATCTTTGTGTTTGTCTCTTTGCTACTATTCTGTGGTTTCTCAGGTGAGTGGCTTTTGCCATTTTTTGTGCTGATGGCATTATTTACCCATTGCCTGCTGACTCTAATCTGCTGATCTCTGGAAGCCTTGGCTCTTAAAGGATCAAGTGCATCTTCGTGAAGAAAACAGAGGTCTTGTTTGTCCTGCATACTAGCTCCAAGTTGGCAATTCTTGTGATTTTATCACAAGTTTCATGGTATGCAGTAACGCAGTGGTGTAATTGTGGCTCCATTAAAGTCAACAGGACTTTTTTGCATTTACTTTAAGGGAGCCAGAATTTAACCCATGATGATCTTCTTGAAGTGCCAGCTTACTGGAGCCAAGAGATTGCAGCAGGATTTAAGCTTTCCTTTAAAAATAACCTTCTGGTGGGTGGAGAAAGGTTTGAAAATATGACTTAAGTGGCAATGGAGAAAAGTCTGGCAAGTCTCAACAATTGCTACTGTTAATTTGTGGCTACATGATGCTTACTTTGTTCCAATGAAAGCAATAAAAATTCAAGAGTCTTTTACAAAACAAGGGTGGGGGTTTGGACTCAACTGTAAATGTAAACTTTAACAGTGAATGCAAAGCAATGCAAGCAAGCAACAGAAATGAAAAAAGCACAGCACAAATTATTTGGTATATTGATTCAAATATTATTGTTCAATACATGTGTGTGTGTGAGAGAGAGAGAGAGAGAGAGAAATGGTTATAAAATTGTGTTTGTTACAATAAAGGTATTTTTAAAATGTGACAAGTAAAATCTAATGACTAACAAGCAAATTAAACAACCAACTTTAAAAACCAATTTTCTGTTCCAATGTATTTCACAGTTTAAACAATCAGTTTATTAGTAAGACATCAATTTAGAGAAATGGGTCTTTCCAATCAGGGGTTTGTGAAACATGTTACTGAAGATAAGTAACATAATAGCCCTACTACCAGTCCCAGTGACTTGAGTGGGAGCAGGACTGGAGCAAAAGAAGTGCTACCTGGCTTGTTCCCTTTCTTAACCTGATCCCATTCAGTTGAAAGAGGTATCTTTTGGCTCTCCTCTTCCATCCCCTGTGGTTGCACACAAAGCCAGGGACTGAAATGGCTCTTGGATGATCAAACTAAATAGAACCCAGGGAGAGATTTGCAAAGCTAGTCTAAATTTTCTGACTTTTTTCCATTGGAAACTAGCATTTTTGTAGACCTGAGACAAAATATTATGCAACTTCCACACCACAGCGTTTTGAATCTAAAAAAAGTTTTCCATCAGGATAGTTTTTTTTATCTATCTGAAAAGATCTCTCTCTGGCCCTTTTCACACAGACACTCTAACAGTGATAAAATGGGTGTTACATTTTATTATACATGTTGCAGGGCTGCAGGTGTGCTCCATGGGTGCAATGCAACATGTATAATAAAATGTAACACCCATTTTACCAGTGTTAGAGTGTGTGAAAAGGGCCTCTCTCTCTGTGTTTATATGTATAATTATATACACATTTGCTTTATGTTTCAGTTTCCGTTTACCAAAATTCCTGTAAAATCACCATTTTGCTTTCCAAAAAAATCAGAAAATTTCTGGACCTAAAATTTATTGAAAAAATATTTTTTTTTGACATCGCAAAAAAAGAAAACCGCAGAAAAACCAGAAATATTACCATGTCAAAATCTTCAAAGCAAAAACATTTATTTTCCAGTTTGGGCCAGCACTATAAGATTTGAAAAATTATTTTTATCATGCTGTATTGTTGTGAAGAGACTAGTTTGAAATATACATTTTAATGAACAACTAGAAATGCCCCTCATTTAATTAGCATACTGCAAAACTCTGCACCTGAATCAGTTGTCGTGTTCATTTTTGTTCTAGGTGTTGCCAGTCAGGACAAGCAGGTAAACTCAGTCATTCTTATCTATTTTCTCTCTAATCCCTGTGGCCAAGCTGTCAGGGTTGGGAACATGAACACTTAAACTAATGGGGAAAGGTGTATGGGGTCCAGGCCTTACCCCCTAGAGTCAAAGGTGCCCAGCACAGTTGCAGGTAGGATGGCCAAATATGCAAATGTTATAAATACAGGTTGCAGGGCTGCGCTGGAACCAGTGCAGCCCTGCAACCTGTATTTGTCATAAGTGTCCTCTAAAATTTGCATATCTGGCCACACTACTTATAGGCCCCACCTGAAAACACCAATTGTCCCATTTTGCAGATGGGAAACAGAGATTGAGATACTCCATCTTGTCCAAAGACACCCAGTGAGTCCATTTAAAATCATGACTTCCTGATCCAAGGCCAGCACACTTTCCACTGTATGACATTGGCTCTTGTGGAAAAGTGGATTAATCTCAGTCATAACTATGCTGATAGCAGTGATGATGTATAGCAGTGATGATGCTGTATTTCTCTTGTTATGGTACATAAAGGTCCAAGTCAGAGCCCTTTTGTGGTGAGAACCATTCAGATACATATGAAGACAAGCGTTCAGACATTGTTGTATTTGACTGATCCCCAGGTACCAGAATGTCCTTTTGGGGTGGAAAAATCTTCCAGCCTGCTTTGACTTGTAACTTTGCAGCTGGAAGCCCCCCTTTGGCTCCATAGCTTAAAAGTAGGGTTGCTGTGAGTGCTCACCGTCTCCTCTCTGCCACCTCGCTCAGCTGAGCTCTGCTCTGTCCCACCTCAGCCCCCACCCGCTCTGCCAGCAGCGCCTCCACACAGCAGGAGTCCAGGAGGCTGGAAGGAAGCAAGCCTGTGGGTCACGTGGTGTGAGGAGCTCCACTTGCTCCCCACACTACGGGGACTTGGATTGGATTAAGTTTTGGACCCCCTGGCGGCGGCTAGTACTGCTGCTACAGCCTACTGCCCTCAGAGGAGTAACAGCAGCAGCAGCCGCAGCAGCCACCAGAGGATCCATCTGACTGGCCTCACTTCAGCCACGCAGCGCAGGGCGTGGCTCCCACTCCTCATGCCATGTGCCTGTCTCTCGTAGTGGGTGTGGTGGGAGTGGCACTGAGAGCCTCATTCTTACCCTGGACGCATCTGAGCAGGATGCGGGCAGAGTTTCAACACTGCACCTTGGCACTTTATAGGGTACTGAGTCATCCAGGGCCTGATCCTGCGAAGGGCTGTGCTTCCTTGACTCCTATGGAAACCCTTCCCTCTTGTCACGGGGAAGGGGGGAAGTAAAGGGAGGGAGGAGAGGGGGTTACTGGGGTTTCCAGGAAACGAAGGGCGATGTCTCTCTGCACAACTCTCGAGGTAAGGTAATTCCCTCAGGGTCTCATGTGGGCGTTCCTTCCCTGGCGGGAGGCAGCCCGAGTCATCACAGGGGGAGAGAGAGAGAGACCAATTGCCCACAGGGGAGGAAGGAGAGGTTAAGAGCGTCCACACACTCGCCTAGCGCGGGGTCCACGGGAGGGGGAAGGGGACCGTGAAGGGGGTGCGGGGGGGGGGAGATTTGGGGAAATGGCAAACCAGGGGAGGGGAAAGGTGGAGGAGGCCCAGGAACAGGAAGGGTGAGAAGTGGTTGGGAAACCAAAGGGAAGGGAAAGGGCTTTCTCGGGGGGGGGGTGCAGGAGGAGGAAGGGAAAGAGGTACAAGGAAGTAGTGCAGCGGGGCTAGGGTAACTCACAACAACTTTCCAAACCAAGGATAATTAGACACAGAAAAGGAAAAGATACACTCACCTCAAACACACCCTCAGTCACACTCCAAACACTCACACTCGCACTCCAGGAATTCAGGAAGGGTCAGGGATCAAGGTGTTTCCTCTGGGGCAAGGAAACAAGTCAAGGAATCAGAGCAAGAGGAAATCAACAAGGTAATCAGGATAGGGGCCAGCTTCTCTCAAAGATTACCGGCAGGTAACCTGCATCCCGCTGGCTGCTTATATCCCTTTGCTGCCCTGCCCACAGCTGTGCTGAATGAGCCCCGCCCCCTGGTGTTGCCCCGCCTCCGCCAGGCGTGCACTGCGCCTAGGCGGGGCCCTGTGGAGTCCTCTGGGGGGCGGGGCTTGCCTCTGCCTTGTCAGCTCCTTTTTCCCACCGCTTGATGGCTGTGGGGAAACTCCTCCCCGCTTACCCCCAATTGGAGCGCTCCCACGTGGTCCGCCACGCCGCACTAGTGCCTGCGGGTGCGGCGTGACAGAACCCCCCCGTCCAAGCCCCCGCCCGCCCCTGATGCGGGTTGGGAGGCCGGGCTTGGACGGGTGTCGGCGGTGAAAGGCGAGAACGAGCCGTGGGGCGTGAACATTCATGGCCGGTTCCCAGGAGCGTTCAGAGGGCCCATAGTGCTTCCAGTCCACCAAATAATATAGCCGTCGTCCCAGAAATCGCGAGTCTAAAATGGCTTGGACAGAGTATTCAGGACCTTCCGGAAGGAGGAGGGGTGGGGGTGGGGCAGCAGGGGTGGAGTACAGGGGCGGGTGTACCTTCTTAAGAAGGGAGATATGAAAGGCGGGGTGTATCTTAAGGTGAGTTGGGAGAGCTACTACATAAGTTACTTTATTCAATTTTCGTTTAATAGGGAAAGGACCCATATAGGCATCGTCTAGTTTTGTGGAGGGACGTAAAGAGGGATAATTCTTTTTATGGACCCAGACCAGATCCCCTACCTGCAACGGGGTCCCGGGCCGGCGCCGTTTATCTGCGGCCCTCTTGTACTTAAGACGAGCCTCTCGAAGACAGCGCTGGGCAAGTTTCTGGGCCACTTTGATCTGGTTGACAAGTGCCCCGGCCGCGGGAACTGTGGTTGAAGACACCTCGGGAAAACATAAGGGGGGGTGAAAACCATATGTTATAAAAAAGGGAGAATTGCCTAAAGAGGCATGTGGTCCATTGTTATATGTGAATTCAGCCATCGCTAAATGTCTGGTCCAGTCGTCCTGTAAATACGTGCAAAAGCAACGCAGATACTGCTCAATGTGTTGGTTTATCCGCTCTACTTGGCCATTGGCCTGAGGATGATACGCTGTGGTAGGTCGTAGTTGGACCCCTAACAGATGAAATAATGCCCGCCAAAAGCGGGAAATGAATTGTGGTCCTTTATCTGAAATAATCATCTGTGGTAATCCATGAAGACGGACGATTTCATGGAGTATCATCCCGGCAGTTGTTGGGGCGGTAGGTAGTCCCTTACACGGGAGAAAATGAGCCAATTTCGTGAAATAGTCCACTACAACCAGAATGGTGTCCTTACCCTCCGAGGGGGGAAGGTTTACAATAAAATCCATGGCAATTTTCTGCCAGGGGCCTTGGGGAGCCTTGGTTATTTGAATTAGTCCTGCAGGGGCTTGGCGGGGAGTTTTTGTACGGGCACAGGTAGAACATCCCTGTACATATCGTTCTACATCCCTGCGAAGCCCGGGCCACCAAAAGGTGCGCAAAATAAGGGATAGGGTACGTTGCTGTCCTGGGTGGCCCACCAGCGGAGAGTCATGGTGAGCCCAGAGAACATGGGGTCGATATTTGGGCGGAATAACTATTCTTCCCTTATGATAAAAAAGGCCTTCCCGTGATTGATAATCAGGGCCCTTTGGTTGGTGTTTGCTTACCTCCTGGAGTTGGCGTAACGTTGGAAACGTTGCGGCGAAAACCCTTGGCTGAAGTAAGGGGCCGGTTATCTCTGGGGGTAATTCCTCGGGGTTCATACAATGGGAAAGAGCATCGGCTAGGGTGTTCTGGGAACCTGGACGATACTGAATGGAAAAATGGAAACGAGCGAAGAATAGCGCCCATCGGGCATGCCTGGCACTATTAATTCGAGCGGTTTGTAGAAATATGAGGTTCTTATGATCGGTAAGAACTATTACCGGGTGGGGGCCCCCCTCCAGGAAGTGCCTCCATGTCTCAAAAGCTGCCTTAATCGCCAAGAGCTCCTTATCGAGGATGGTGTAATTCCGTTCCGCTGAGGTTAATTGTCTAGAGTAAAAGGCACAAGGTAGGCGTAACCCGTCCTTACCTTGTACCTGGGTTAAGACAGCTCCTAAGGCTTTGCTGGAGGCATCGGCTTCTACGATAAATGGTCGTTCCACATCAGGATGTTGGAGCAATGGGGCGGACATAAAAGCCTCCTTGAGGTAGGTAAAGGCTTGGTCTTGCTCCTCCCCCCATTGGAACGTGGCCCCCTTTTTCAGTAAGGTGGTCAGTGGCACGGTTCGCTCAGCATAACGGGGAATATATTGACGATAATAGTTCGTGCTGCCTAGGAACCGTTGGAGAGCCTTCACTGTAGTGGGGGGTGGCCAGAGCCGGATCGCATCCACCTTGCTGGGGTCCATTTGAATTCCTATTGGGGAGATAATAAACCCTAAAAAAGGGACGGAGGTTACATGGAAGTCACATTTCTCCCTTTTGCAATAGAGTTTGTGTTGTAGCAATCTCTGTAAGACCTGGCGTACATGGTGAATATGTTCAGGCAAAGAGTTAGAAAAAATTAAAATATCATCGAGATATACAACCACAAAAAGGTCCAGCATGTCCCGCAAAATATCATTGATAAAATGTTGAAAAGTGGCCGGGGCATTGACCAGACCGTAGGGCATGACTCGATATTCAAAGTGCCCAAAACGTGTGCGGAAAGCCGTCTTCCACTCATCCCCCTGTCGTATGCGTACAAGGTTATAGGCCCCTCTTAAATCTAGTTTTGTGAAGACCCGGGCTCCCTGGAGTTTTCCTAATAGTTCAGGGATTAAGGGGAGGGGGTACCTGTTCTTAATAGTAATTTTATTGAGACCCCGATAATCTACACAAGGTCGTAAGTCTCCTTCTTTCTTGGGCACAAAAAATAATGGGGCCCCCGCGGGGGAGGTGGAATGGCGGATAAAACCCCTCCGCAAGTTATCCGCTATATACTCTCGTAGAACTTGGGTCTCTGTTGGGGATAGGTTGTATATCCGGCCATAAGGAGGTTCGGTTCCAGGAAGTAAATCAATGGGACAATCGTAAGAACGATGGGGAGGGAGTTCCTCGGCCTCTTGTTTGCTAAATACCTCAGCAATATCCCAATAGGGCCGTGGAATATCTAACTCTGGGGCAGTCACGGAGACTGCCAGGGATTGAGGAAGGGGTAAATTAGGGTTGGGGCTCTGAGCGGAGCCGGGTATGGATGGGAATTGAATCTGGCGGGTTACCCAATTAATGGAAGGGTTGTTCTTTCGTAACCAAGGGAAACCTAGGATAAGGGGAATCAAAGGGGAGGAGATAACATCAAATTCCAAGGTCTCTGAATGGGTCCCTATGGTGCACTGAATAGGACCCGTGCACTTCTGGATTGGCCCTGACGATAAAGGGGACCCATCAATGGTTCGAACTGTTTCCACCACCCCCCTGCTTTGCTGGGGAAAAGCATGATGCCGTGCGAAACCACCATCTATATAGTTTCCCGCTGCTCCGGAATCCACCAGGGCAGGGGTCACAAGGGAAGAGGAAGCCGAGGTTTGGAGGGTTACAAGAACCTGAAGTTGGTTCACTAAGGACGGGTCTGTGCGTCCTTGGGACTTGGGGGATGGGCGGCTTGCCGAGAGGCCCCCAATTCCTCTCGACCCCTGGTGTTTCCCGGGTGTGGATGGGCATTCCCGAGAAAAATGGGAACCTGCCCCACAATAAAAACACAGGTGCATTTGGCGCCGGCGTTCCCGTTCGGCTGCGCTAAGTGGGCCCCGAACAAGCCCAATTTGTTTTGGTTCTAGGCTCACAGCCCCTCCTCCTAAGGGGTTGGGGGGTATTCCCAAAGCTCGGGGAATTCCACTACTATACCCTCTTCCCTGCTCCCTTTGCTTTTCCCTTCTGCGCTCCATTAGTCGCTCGTCGACATGGAGGGCTAAGGTCACCATTTCTTGTAGTGTGGCGGGGGTTACAACGGCCCTGGCCACTAAGTCCTTTATGTCATCATTCAGGCCCTGGTGAAACAGAGTTCACAGAACAGCATCCCCCCACCCTAGGTCGAATGCTAGTTTGCGAAAATGGGTGATATAATCCAATAGGGGGGACCTCCCCTGCCGGAGATTCAAAATAGCCTGTTCCGCATCCCTGACCCGATGAGGGTAGTCAAAAAGGAGGCGGAACTGCGTTAGGAACTCCTGGTAGTCCTGTAGAACCGGATCCTGGGCCATTAGCAACGGGGTAGCCCAATCTAAGGCCACTCCGCCCAGTAACCCTACAATAAAAGCTACCTTCGCCTGGTCTGTTTCGTAAGTCTGGGGCTGAGTTTGAAACATTAAGATACAAAGGGCCAGGAAACCTTGACAGGCCCTCCGGTCCCCATAAAATTTATCCGGGATGGGGGCTTTAGGCTCCCTCGGCCAAGGCCTCAGAAGGGGAGGAGGCGCAGGTCCCACGGGAATCGGGGGGAGAGGCACCGTAGGCCCCACAGGCACCCCACCTGCCCCCTCCCCAGGGGTGGCCGCAAGGGAATCCTGTATTTCTGAGTGACCCTCCATACCACTATGGGATGACGGAAAGGGGGGGGAGGGGGGTGAAAGGGAAGGAAAAATGCCGGTAATTCTGTCACGGGGAAGGGGGGAAGTAAAGGGAGGAAGGAGAGGGGGTTACTGGGGTTTCCAGGAAATGAAGGGCGATGTCTCTCTGCACAACTCTCGGGGTAAGGTAATTCCCTCAGGATCTCGTGTGGGCGTTCCTTCCCTGGCGGGAGGCAGCCCGAGTCATCACAGGGAGAGAGAGAGACACCAATTGCCCACAGGGGAGGAAGGAGAGGGTAAGAGCATCCACAAACTTGCTTAGTGCGGGGTCCACGGGAGGGGGAAGGGGACCGTGAAGTGGGTGCGGTGGGGGGGAGATTTGGGGAAATGGCAAACCAGGGGAGGGGGAAGGTGGAGGAGGCCCAGGAACAGGAAGGGCGAGAAGTGGTCGGGAAACCAAAGGGAAGGGAAAGGGCTTTCTCTCGGGGGGGGGTGCAGGAGGAGGAAGGGAAAGAGGTACAAGGAAGTAGTGCAGCGGGGCTAGGGTAACTCACAACAACTTTCCAAACCAAGGATAATTAGACACAAGAAAGGAAAAGATACACTCACCTCAAACACACCCTCAGTCACACTCCAAACACTCACACTCGCACTCCAGGAATTCAGGAAGGGTCAGGGATCAAGGTGTTTCCTCTGGGGCAAGGAAACAAGTCAAGGAATCAGAGCAAGAGGAAATCAACAAGGTAATCAGGATAGGGGCCAGCTTCTCTCAAAGATTACCGGCGGGTAACCTGCATCCCGTCGGCTGCTTATATCCCTTTGCTGCCCTGCCCACAGCTGTGCTGAATGAGCCCCGCCCTCTGGTGTTGCCCCGCCTCCGCCAGACGTGCACTGCGCCTAGGCGGGGCCCCGTGGAGTCCTCTGGGGGGCGGGGCTTGCCTCTGCCTTGTCAGCTCCTTTTTCCCACCGCTTGATGGCTGCAGGGAAACTCCTCCCCGCCTACCCCCGATTGGAGCGCTCCCACATGGTCCGCCACACCGCACTAGTGCCTGCGGGTGTGGTGTGACACCTCTTGTGCAATGGGGAACTCTTCCCACCGAGAGCCTCAGAATGGGGAGGGAGTGGGAGGGAAATGTCCTTCCCCAGAAGGAGATGCTGATTCTGTGACAGCCTCGTGTCTGGCTTTGTGTCAGAGCAAGCGATCAGCTGGGGAGGGATGCTATTGGCTTGCTGCTGATGGAGCGGTGACAGCTTCTCACGGTGGTGTTATTGAAGCATATGCCTCCTGGCTGGCAAATTGGTTGTTCTAGACTTTTGGACACTCGGGAACCAATCTGTTTATTGCATTCAGTTCCTCAAGGATGAGAGGGGTTGACAGCCATTTGGCTTGCTGGGGCGGGCAGGGCAGGCCTGGATATTATGAGACAGAACCAGTAACAGGTACTCCTGAAATGAAGCCAGGGTCAGTTCACAGCTGTTGTGTCTGATCCCAAAATGTATCCTGGACCAGCTGTAGTTTATGTAGCTCTGGTATTTGTTTTCCCTGCTACCCCAAGCTGCCCCTTCACCTTGGCTTATTTATAATTAGAATGTGAAGCCAGACAGAAGCAGTTTGGTTTGGTGGTCAGGGCTCACGGGGGACTCTCCCCTTGAATTGGGCTCAGCAGGGCCTGGAACCCCCTCCCTTAAATTGGATAGCAGTCAGTTTAACTTGGGAGGGACTCTCTCCCCTTGGATTAAGGGCCAGGGATCAGCAGGGCCTGGAACCCTTCCCTTGCTGATAGTAGTCAGTTTCAATTGGGAGATCTCTCCCCTTGCATTAGGCTCAGCAGGGTCTGGAACCCCTTCCCTTGGATAGCAGTTCTTCAGATTGGGAGGGACTCTCTTCCCTTGGATTAGGGCTCAGCAGGGCCTAGAACCCATTCCCTTGGTTGGGTTATAATTTATAGCGCCACCTTTGGACTCTCTCCTCTTGGATTAGGGCTCCTCAAACCTACGGCCACTTGTTCTGATCTGAATAGGGTCAGGAAGGGGAATGGGAACCCCTTCCCTGCCTCCACATTGGATTATAATTTATAGCAGCTTTGCCACCTGGGTCTACCAGGTGGAGTATTTGGAGGTCCTATGAGCCCAAAAGTAAGTGAGGATCTGAGAGTCCTCATATAAGATAAGGTTAAAGACAACTAAGGAATAGAAAATAAAGCTACCTCTAGAAGGAAAAACGGAAACAGGCAAGTGCAGTGTGATTTGCTTGTAGATCCCAGGTGTCTAATACCCAGAGACCGCAACCATGATAACCGGGTGGAGGTAAAACTCCTACAACATACTAGGTCAATTTCCTGAGGACTCACTGTTCCTTATTTTGGAACACTTCAGGTGGCAACAGAGCGCAGGCTGCAAAATAAGGAACAAGGTGTGTTCCATTTCAATTTGATAGAGAACGCTAACTTTTAGGGTTGAATACGGGATGGTTCCATATAATAAGGAACAGGTGGCAAGCCTATATGACACACACAGACACCACGTTTGACCTGGAGTCTCAAGGTTTTGATAGATCATCATCTCCAAGCTCCGGGTAAGGCTCACATTTCCCCAGATTATCCAGGGGGCTTCACTGGAATTTATTGGGTGGGGGGGCACAGGACCACTTTAGAAAGGGGTGAGCCAAAGATTCTCTTCCCTTCCTAAAGTGGCCCCACCTCCGGTGAAGCATTGTCATCACAACACTCCAAAAGGAAGTGCAGTCATGTCAGAAAACAGCAGCAGAGTCTCTGGGTGTTTTCAGAGGTTACAGGCCCCCGAATCACCACAGTGGATTCCCAGCATTGGTGAGCTGACCAACCACCCCCCGTGGTCCAGGAAGGCTCCAAACAGACATGACGGGATCGGGACCATGGCAGGGAATCGGACCAACAGACCACGGCCCAGGGCAGCGCAACAGATGTGACGCCGATTCCGGGCCATGGTCAAAACACCTAGAAGGCACCGGGGAGGGGCAGGAGGCAGACATAGCAGACAGAGGGCAAACGAAGCCAGAAGGGCCAAAAGGAAACACCCACACAAGGGAAATGGGAAGGGAGGGGGAGGAGGGAGAAGAGCCGCTGAGGCGATACACACAACAGGCACAGAGAAAACGAGATCACAGTGGAACATACAGCACAAACACACACCTGCATGCATACACACCCGCACGGGAAATGAAGGGAAGGGGGAACACAGCAGGATGGCCAACACACATGGCACAATGGGCAAAGGGGAAGGGGGGACCTGGGGCCAGGGAAGC
>QEPC01006817.1:3590303-3614570 GCA_003113815.1 Sphenodon punctatus
TGGAGTCCCATCCACTTACTGGATGCGATGCTAGTAGGAAAGTTCTCTGTCTCCAAGTGGTAGGGTTGTACTCAGCAGCAAGGAGTTCCCAGTGTTAACGAATGTTCTGTCCATCACATCTTAACGCTGAAAACTCCTTGTTGCTGGATTTTTGGAGGCTTCACCTACAATGTACAAGCCCCTCCCTAGAGCTCTGCCAGCCATAAGGTTCCATGCGGTGCTTAGATGGACGCCAGGGACAGGCAGGCCCCTCCCTCTCCCTTAAGCCCCACCCCTCCCTTAAGCTCCGCCCACTTTGGGTTTTTGGAGCGCACGCGCGCACATTAGGGGCCCATAACTAAGGCTTGAACCCGGGCCCTTCTCAACCTTGCTACGCCCCTGAACTAACCGACCCCCCCACCCCCGTTACTGCAGGTGTTACCGAGGTAGAATAGGAGGTAACGGGGGACCGTACACCGGGAGCAGTGGAGCACATTGAGGAAGGTAAACAGAAGGGACGGGGCCCACTGGAGGCCGGGAGAGGGAGGGTGGCCAGGGGGGGACAAGGGGGATGAGACACAACCACCTCAATGGCACACCACCACATCCGTTCCCACACAGGGCCACAACCACGCCCGTTGGAGGAACAGGCGGAGGGGGGGCAGCATCAGTGGGAGCAGCAAAGTGAGCGGGTGGGGGGCGCAGCCCTAGAGTTCCACCGAGGGTAGCTGGCCAAGGGGGAGCGGATGGACAGGCACACACAGATCCCAGGGGCCACAGGGGGATGGTCGGCAGAGCTGCCGGAAGGGGTGCCAAGGGTGGACATGAGGGAACATGGTAGGGGTTGTGGGTCACAGCTACAGGGAAGGAGGAGAAGGGACCTGACCATGCAAGGGAAAGGGGGACGGAAGTGCAGGGCTCCCAGTCCCCCCCCCCCGCACTGATCCAGGGAGGTACACGTGAAGCTAACGGGTGTCCAACTGAGCATACCCAACCTACATTCCACAGATCCAGAACCCGTGCAGGCAGGCTGGCCATGAGAGGGACCCGTTCCACTGGCCCAGAGAATGCGCAAGCACTGGGAACGCATATGCTGCCACTGGGAGGATCTGGCTGAGGAGATCCTGTGTACAAGCACTGAGCAGGGGGAGGCAATGATTGCATCCATTGACGGGATGGAGGCTGCAACAAACAGGGCCATGCAGCAGGTGGAGGGAAGGGACAGGCACCTTTTGACAGAAATGAGGAAGGAGAGGAGGCTGGAGCGATGGGACTACCTTGGCAGATGGAGGCGTTCAAGCACATTATGCAGACCATTGACCGCCTGGGAGCAGAGCACTCCAGGAAACTGGACTGCTCCCACAAGATTGGCACCGCTCTGCTGCTGCACGCAGGCACCATGAGCGCCTACATCATGGAAGCAGCACCCCCGGGAACCATACCAGCTGCAGCCCCACACCCACCACCCATCCCAATGTTGGTGCCCATCCCACAGCAGCTGAAGCAGCCCAGACCACCGGGGCTGCTCCCTGTCCCACAGGGATGAGACAGCAGCAGCTGCCCAGGCAGGTGCAGCAACACCAGGCAGCCCCAGGCCTGGTCCAGCCCCCAACCCCTGCCACAGAGGACAGCCAAGAGCCATGTCAGAGCCAGAAGGCATGGGAGGGGGATGTCAGTGCGGGCGAGGGCGACTCACAGACCTCGGAACCACCCGCCAGGCACCGGAGAGGTCAGCCCATGGCCTGGATGCGGTGGCACCTGTGGTGGGTGAGCAGGCTAGTTGCAGCGAACCAGGTCACGCATTCCCAGACCCCTGCAAACAGTTGGAGCAGTTCCATGGTGACCCACTGAAGCTTGGTGTGCTGGCAGTACCACTCAGCAACGATCTCCAGTGAGAGCCAATGGGCACCCCACTGGTTGGCATCTATGGCCGGTACCAGCGTGGAACCGTGTAGGTAGGTGCCCCTAGAGCACCGGGAGTAGTCAGGCGCACAGCTCAGAGGCTCGCTGCAGCTGATGTGCTGCAGGTTGTGGCTCCCTCTAATGGGCCTGTAGCCGGCACAGGCCCCCATGCTGGTGGCAGTCCATTGGGCTCTATCCCGTGGTGCCTCACCACGTGGTTGTGGCCTATGCAGTACAGGGTGGTCTGGATGGCACGGGGCTGCTCACCCGTAGTGGGAGGGCTACCCCTGTATGTCCTGCCACTCGCTGGTGGGTATGGTGGTGTTGGTTGCTCAGGTGCTTGGGGGCTAGGGGGCTATGCTTCAGGCATGTTGGTGACTAACCGGGGCCATGTGTGGGGGATTGTTCATTGTCTGCAGAACGCAACTGGCTGCGTGTAGGCCATTGCTGGGTTTCGGTTCCTGCAGCTGTGCCGTGTCCACTCCCCACGCATTGCTTCCTAGCTATTCCATGGTGCCACCTGCACCCTTATCACGTGTCCTTGGAGCTCCCCTGGATGCCTCCTCTGCCTACTGTAGTATGTGGGCCCCCTCTTTTCTTGCTTCTCAGATGCTCCACCAGCTGCACCATGGCCGATACTGCTGGTCCGGAGCTCCCGCTCAGCAGTTCTGAGGCCGCTCCGCATTGCTGGACCTACATGAAGACCATGGCTCTAACTGACCTGTGGCATTCCCAGCCCGTGCAACAGTTCCTGAGCTTCCCGGCTACCCTCCCAGATGCCTATAGGTGTCCGAGCTCGGGCCTTTGATGCTTTGGATATGTGGCTAGCGCATGCAAGTGCCGGCTCCATGCAGCGGAGCTGGGCCTCTGTCCCTTTCCGGATGGGCGCATTCTGGAGTTGAGGGGTCACAGGTGTCCTGGTCTGCCACTGAGACAGTGTCAGCTTTCTCTGTATGTGTCTTGTCCGGCTTCCAGACCTGTTTGGCAGAGGGCAGCCCTGCACTGGCTGTGTCCTACTTCTGCTGCATCCTGGGGGCCCATGGCTACCAGCGTTCACGTGGGGCCTCATATTACCACCTGTTGGAGCTCGGGCAGCTGTCGTGGCCCTTTGCAGCCGACTATGCCTTGCCTGATCCCACAGGGCCAGAGCTTCTGGCACTGTCTGAGGTGTGGTCCCAATGTTCAGGTTGGGCTCACTGGTCCCGATCCTTTCGAGGCCTACTATCTCGTTGCCCACCACATGACATGGATGGGCTATTGGCAGGGCATGTTGCAGTGGCCACCCGTCCCGCCCCCCTTCGTGACCTCGTGCAGTTGGCTGTAGGTCTCCCCAGGGTCATCAGTGTCTCGACTGCCGTCTCCACCGTATGCTCCCTGCACCTTCCCGGCCATTCCGTGCTGTGACCGCTACATCGTTCCTGTACTGGACCCGCTTCTGTCCTGCCTCCATCTGTTTACGCCATGCAGCTTCGCTCTGTCGGTCCACCTTCACCCCATGGCCATCTGTGTGGCATCGCTTTACCATCTGTACCTGTGGGGTTCATCTCCATCATCCGCCCCCTGTTCCGCTGTTGGGTGTTATCCAGCAACTGCACCGGGGATCCCTGTGGACCCTTGCATCCCTTGCTCTGCTGCCTCCCCAGCTGTGTCAGTGATCTGCCCACACCCCCTTGATGCCTCCATGACTGTTTGTGTCTGGGGTTCACCTGCTCGCGCCACCTGGCTTCCCCTTGTTGGGGGGGTGTTGCAACATCAGCTGTCCGTGGCTCAGGGCTCTCTTGGTGGCCGAGCATATTCATCTGGGACAGGGTGCCGTGCTGTTGGGATGTGCCTCGTCCCTCTCCAGAGACTTCATTAGAGTGGTGGCTCATTCCGTGACCCTGCTCTATCACTGTGGAAACCCCTGTCGGTTCAGCGCCCAGTGTTGCTGTTGGGTGTCCTGTGCTGCCTGTGCTGTCCCTGGGGTCTTGGGTGGCTATCCCCGTGTCCCGCTGTGTTCTGGCTCCTTCCCCCTCCTGTATCCTTGCCCGTTGGTGCCCTCTGCCCCCCCTTTCTTTGGCGCTCTCTTTTGGGCTTCCCACTGTGGTGTTCACCATTTCCCCCCTCTGAGAGGCTGCTTCTAGGTATGCGTGGTGCCCTGTCCCCGTGTCTCTTCCTGGGTGTCTGTCCGTTCCTGTCTCATTGGTTTTCATGCTCGTGTGCCCCTGTGAGCCCTCCCTCTGTGTTACTTTCCCTTTTGGCTGTGCCATTGCCCGCTGGTGTGTGTGTGCGGTTTTTGTTGTGCTCTATCTGTGGCTGCCTTCTCCCTGTTTTGTGTGTGCAGCTCAGCCGTTCTCCTTCCTCCTCCCCCTCCCTTCCCATTTCCCTGGCATGGGTGGTGCCCTGTGGCGCTTTTGGCTTTCTTTGCCCTCTGTTGGCCATGTCCGTGTCCCACCCCAGTAGCTTCTGGGGGTTCTTGCCATGCTCCGGAATTGGTGTAACATCTGTTGCGCTGTCCCGGTTCTTGGCCTGGCTGTCTGTTTCCCTGCCAGGGTAGCACTCCAGTCATGTCTGTATGGGGCCAGTCTGAACCACAGGTGGGGGTTAGGTGGCTTTCCACAGTTGGGGATTCGCTGTGATGACCTGGGAGCGTGTAACGTCTGAAATTACCCAGTGTTTGTGAACCTAACTGGTCCTTACATTTGGGCCCATGTGTCTGGGGAGAGACATATTTAAATCAGTCAGACTCCACCCTGGTGAACAAATCTGTTAATAGATCTGGCTGCAGGATCAGGCCCCACAAGATTTGGGGGGGTGGTTGTGTGTGTGGGAAGAGTTGTGTGTGTGTGAGAGTGTGGGGGCGTATTGTGTGCATGAGTGTGTGTGTGTATGGACCTGTGTGAGTATGAATATGGAACTGGGTGGGGAGCTACCCTACATTCCAGTATACAGTGAGCCTTTGAAATTCTGACATTTCACTGTTACGCTGTTCATCATTCTCGTATGCCAGCAGGAGTAATATTCTGTATTGCAAACATTTTCTGTAATGCAAATTCTCTCTCTAAACAAAAAAACTAAAAAAACACACCAAAGAAATTCTATACTCAAAAAACCCTTCTGCCTAAGAGAAGATAAGGCCCTTACAAATTTAATCATGCTCCAAAAAAGCATGAAAATTGTAAGCTAAGGTTCCCGCCTTAACTTCTATGACAAATAAGCGGTAAAGATGTACTGTGCTCACTTACAATTTAGGCTCCAGGCACCCACACTTTGCCTTGGTTTTTCAGCCTCAATCCTCTTTGTCTGCAGGTTTGGGGCAACACTGAAGCTGGGGACAGGAGACCCCTTCCTTTTCCTATATCCTTTCATTTGGGTTGGGGAGAATGGGACAGCTGAGTAACGGCTCATAGTCCTCCCCTCTTACCCACTAGTCCCCACTGCCCTCCCAGACACCGAGTCCTGGCTCCCAGTCTTCCCCCCTACTCGAAGCCACTAGGTCCCAACTCTTTAACAGAGAACCCAGGAGTCCTGGCTGGGTTCCCCCCTTTAGCCCACTAACCCACACTTCCCTTACAGAGAAACCAAGAATTCTGGGACATACAATGAGCTGTATGTCCAATATGGAACAGGAGTAAGGGTGTGTGTGTGGAATGACAAAAAAGAAACAGGAGAGGAGGTGGAATTACAGGGTGGGAGGCAATAGGGAGTCGGACGACAGGGAAGCAGCTACAGGAACTGGGTGGAATGATAGGGAGTGCTCCCCATCATATCCTATCACTTTTCTGAATAAGTTATTTCATTCAGAACCATATCATTCTAACTATTTGTTATTCCTCCTGTCATTCCACACAGTTCCTTGCTGCTGCACCCTATCTCTGTTCCTCCCTGTTTTTCCAATCACTCTCCTTGGTGCCTTCCTCATTATTCCACACCCTCTTCCCCCCTTCCCCAAAATGCAGCTCTGTTGTATTCTTTTACAGCCACTTAATAGGATCTGCAAATGACAATAGGATTTATTTCCAAATTGGCATTGCTGTTGCCTTCATTCCTTCCAATGGCCATTTCATCTTATTAATTTCAATATATACCCAACTTTAAATGTTTATTAAACATTTATTTAGCACTGTCCCCAGCTTCAGTGTTGCCCCCAACTTGCAGAGTAAGAAGATTGAGGCTGAAAGACCAAGGCAAAGTGTGTGTGCATGGAGCCTAAATTGTAAATGAGAACAATATGTGAGACTGTACAACACCTTTACTGCTTACATGAAACAAAAATTAAGGCGGAAACCTTAACAATTTCTGTGCTTTTTGGAGCATGATTGAATTTGTAAGGGCCTTAACTTCTCTCTTAAACTGAAGGCATTTTGGGTATAGATACATATATAATCCCCAAAGCATTGATTCTTACATTTGGAATATTATATAATTTATAATTACTATTGTAGGAAGACTGCACTGAGTTTCCGAAGCACACAGGGGGGAAACCCTTCATCTGCACACCAGAATCCAAACCTATCTGTGGCACTAAAGACTTGCTGTATGACAACAAATGCCTCTTATGTGCAGCAGCATGGTGAGTTTAATAGCTTTCTGAGACAGCAATCTGGTAGCATGGGAAGGAAATGTAACTCCTGGTAATAATGACATTAAATGTGGGAAGTTCATAAATAATGATTCTGTTCTGAATTCTGTGACCCTATATTTCATTTACAGTGGACACAGGGTGTTTTCAGATGTGACAGCACTGAGCGCCATCACGCTTGAATCCTGCCTGGAGTGAGGCCCTCACTCCAGACAGGATTTGTCCCGGGCACCAAACAAGAGTAACAGAGGGGGCAGAGAGAAGGCGGGCCGGGGCAATGCGCACAGCCCTGCCCCCACACTGCTCAGAGCAGCCCATCCCCTCTCTGATGGTTGTCCAGGGTGGTCTGTGAGGCTGCTCTGACTGCCTGGATGCACCACGGACCTATACTGTGGTAAGAGTAAGCGGACCATCACACATGATGACCTGCTTTACCCTGGGCTGGTGTCTATTGCCGGCAAACACACACAGAGATATGGAGCTGGAAATCCTGCTCTGTATCTCTGCGTGTGATTGCTGGCAAAGCCGGGGGCTGGCTTTCAGGCTGGCCGAACCCTGCACATATCCTGGCTTGTGCATTCCCTCCTGCAGTCAAAATATACACGAGAGGGGGAGGGGGGCAGGTTTGAAAGTGGCCTAAGTCTGCTATCCAAGATGGTTATTGGAACTGTATCTGTCCTTCTCAAATATTTCACACATCATAGTGTATGCTTTTCTGGTTAATTTACTTAAACAATGACGTGACAAGAATTTATTTATTTTTCTCTTACTATTTTATTTCTCCTAGGGAAACCGGAATCAGCATTGGCATATGAGATAAAAAGGAATGTAGAATAAAGGTAACTCCTTCAAGATGTGCTGTATCAGGCTACGTTTTATCTAGAGCTTTCCCACTCAGTGACCCTGCAAACATCATGATATGCAGAGAGCACTATGTAAATGAAGTAAGTTCTATGGTTGGAAAGCTGCCATCCAATGGCTTGAGTCTTGGGGAGGGGACATTTCAGCCAAGAGTACATGGAACAATCCTGCTCTTACCAAGACTATCATGGGGATCATTAATGCTCGCACAGAATAGACAGGAGACCCCTTTCAGACCTCCCTTCCCCTCCCCCCCGTGCATATTTTGACTGCGGGAGGAAATGCACAAGCCAGAATACGCATGGGGTTCAGCCAGTCTGAAAGCCCCTGTGCGCAGCTTTGCTGGCAAACACACGCAAAGATACAAAGTCATCCCACAAACTCTAACCGGACAGGACATTCCTAACCCTAGGCTCTACCACTGTTTCCAAAATGGTAGATTCGAAGTCATGCTCAATGCGAGCAATTTTATCTGAAAAGTATGCTAAAAACATGTCACAGCAGGCCTTGGATGAATCCAGTTCCAGGTGGAGAGAGGCTGGACCAACCAGACCCTTCACCACCCAGAACACCTCCGCTGGATGCGACTGAGCAGATGCTATAAGGGCAGCAAGAACTAATTCTTTGCTGCCCAAACAGCCATGGCATAAGTCTTCATAAATGCTCTGTGCCGCAATCGATCGTCTTGGATGTGAGTACGGTACCACTGTCGCTCCAACCACCTCTCCTCGCCTTTCAACCACCCCAGGTCCTCTGTAAACCATGGAGACTTGCGGTGGTGAAACGCTGGAAACAGACGCCTGGTAGCCACCTGATCAATGGCCTCCACCAGCCAACCATTCCAGGAAGCCATAAGGTCATTGATGGAGCAGCCATTGAGGTCAACAGGCATATCCCCCAGAGCATACTGGAACCCATCAGTTCCATAAGTCGCCAGAGGTGGACCATCCTAATCTGTCCCTCACCCCCACAGTCAGATAGGCATGCCAGAATGCAAGCACATGGGAGGTAGTGGTCCAACCACGGCAAGGGTGTGCAAACAACAGCCCTAATAAATGGACCCCCGCCTTAAGGTGGGTGCAGAACATTAACTACAGAGTATGCCCCCTCTTGTGTCAGCCAACAGGCACCTGGGAAAGACCCATGGTTGCCATGGTGACTATGAATTCCTGCTCCATCCCAAGCAATCCAGTCTTGGCATGGATATTGAAGTCCCCCAAAACAATAAGCCTGGAAGATCGCAAGACCAGAGTGGCTAGAGCAGTTAGGGATGCTGCAGTGGGGTGCACAATACACTAACAGAATGCCCAACCTCTCCCAGGCTGGACCCACCAGTCCGTTACTGGCCAAATCAATCACAAAATGGAGGCCCTGTATCCTGGACTCAGTCTGCCTTCCCTAAAAATATCTTAGAGCAGTCAAGCCTTCCCTAAAAATAATGGCTACATCTCCCCCACCAATCCTCTAGCCTGGGTTACTGCTGGACAGAGTACCCAGAAGGAATGAGGTCAGCCAAAATCAGCTCTGACAACTCATCCAGCCAGGTCTTTGTCTCACACACACTAAGTCGGCCACCCACTCCAAGATGGAATCATGGATGGTGGATGATTTATTGGCTACCGACCTCGCATTAAGAAGCACCAGCGAAAGGCCATGGTCGCCCGAGACCATGAATTCCTGGTTACCCAAACTGGGGAGGGTCAGATGGGAGACAGGCACTAACCACTGGTCCCTCTGCTCCCTCTGACACCTTCCCCACCCCCAGACCATAGTTCCCTTGGCCCAAGACAACACCAATCACCGCTGCTTCCCCCGCCCCCCAGCGGATCACCCCCAGCCCTGCTCCCACCCCCCAGCAGTTCTCCTGCCAGGCCAGTGGGGGAGGAAACCCCCCCTTCACCCCTCAGGCAACCAACCCCCACCTCTCACTGAGGGGGGCTACCTGACCCACACTATTCCCAAAGCTATCCCCGCTTGCCCTCATGGGGCAACCCCCACCACCTTCCTCATCCCGCTCTTAACTCTGCTTTAACACCATTTTAACATTTCTTATGTATGTTGCAGGGCTGCATAGGGTGCCAATACAACCCTGCAACATGCATAAGAAATGTTAAAGCAGTGTTAAAGCAGAGTTATGTCCATGTCTCACCCTTAAATGCTGTTAGTGTGTGTTGCTTTGATTTTCTCTAGAATTTGTGGCTCCAGTATTTGGTCATAAGGGCAAACAGCCTTTCCAAAATGAGGAGTCTGGGAGTAGAGAGAGATGAGGAAAGGCTGTGGGGCAAGAGCAGCATCGTTCTCAGTCATCAAATGTTCGCATAACCACTGCTGCATTTCTGCCCCTCTTCTTGTTAGTAGAGGGTAAAAACACAATGGCCTGTTGGGGTCTGGGAGCCACTGGCATGTCTTTGTTTTGGTGCCACCAGATATTGGTCTGTTTCTGCCCCGGGGTGGGTAGGTGGATAGCCCAGGCTGTGTCATTAGAAAATCTCCAAGTCACAGCCTGGGCTAAGGGTAGCCCACGCAGGCCAACATGGTCCACAGTGGGCCAGCACATCTGTTCTGGTTCACCTTGTCTGCTGCAAGCTGGGGGCTGCCATGACTGCCTGTCATGGTGGGGGAGGGACACTGGGAGCAAGGCTAAGATGAGGCTAGCCGCCTGAGTGTATGTTGCACTCCTGGCCCTACCTGGGCCATGCAGGCAGCGGGACAGCTCTCTGGCCACAGGCATGTTCGTCTGGTGCCCTGACACGACCTGGGCTGTGTTGGCTGTGGTTTCCCGCCCCGGACTGGGGAGCTGCTGTGCTGGCCTCATGCCTGGTTTTACCCAGAGAGAGATGGTTTAGGGATAGCTTGCAAGTTCAACCTATGGGTTTGGCTTGTGTCTGATCAGGAACTCTCTTGCAGATGGATCTGAGAAACAGTGTCTTTTTGTATAAGGGGGTGGAGGCTGTTCTGGGGCTCCAGGAATTTCTGGGCAGCCTTGTGCAACCAAATTATTCTCTATTCCCCTAACAAGCTTGTTGGCTTGGCCAATTTTGCCTGTGCGACCTATTTTAAGACTTCAAAACAATCCTTTGACCTCACCCCAGACAGCAACAAAGGTGTGCAAATTATTATTAATTAAATATATATTAGTCAGTATCAGGATCCCAACTAAAGTTATCACTTCTCAGAGTTTGACCCGGAGTCTCAAGGTTTTTAGGCACCATCTCTAGGCTCTGGTTTAAGCCAATAATTCTTGGGGACAGTCAACTATCACCTTATGTTTTACCTACCTTTGCATGCTCTGGAGGAGGCAAAGGGAGCTGGGCTTCACTATCCAGACCTAGCTGTCCATGGGAAGCTCATGCTTTGGTTGCAGTGGGGGCGGGGACCCTTGCCTTGGGAGCCTCTCTGTGCAAGGGCTATGGGACTGCCCATCTACCTTTTCACCTCCATGACTCTGCACCCAGCCCCTAGCTTTTTTATTAGCTAAACAGGAATGTTCCTTTACATTTTTAAAAGCTTACATAAACCGATGAATGCAATCTAGGTAAATTACAGTTTATTACCTGGGAGAGGCAGCAAGCCTAGTCCCAACCCACAATTTGGGAGCCTCATGCGCTCAGCAATGTGCGGCGAGTACATTCTTCTGAGAACACACTATACAATGGCAAACTACTAGCAACCAAAACAAATACAGTGCATACAACTCCCTCCCCAAGCACAAATCCTCTGCTCCTTCTTTCCCAACCTTCAAATCCTGCCTAAAAACTTACCTCTTCCATCAGGCTTTCTCTAGCTCCTCACCAGGGGCAGCTGGTGGGTTTGAAGGCTGGTGGGGTAGTGGGTGGGTTAAACCTGCTGCCAGGGGCAGAGCCTAGCCTAGGGGTGGAGCCAGGGCAATGGTAGGCAGAGCCAGGGCATAACCCAGCAACAAGGAGTTCCCAGGGTTAACATTGGATGGACATTACATTACTTAATGCTGGGAACGCTGCTGTGTGAAGCACTGCCACTGGGGAATAGAGAACCCTCTTACTGGGGTCCCAGCCACTCTCCTCTCTCTTTCCCACCGGGTCCAAATTAACCATAGTAGGTTAAAAAAATGGATTGCATTGCCATCACCTACCTTTATCTGGAACCCTCGAATCCTTGATTTTCATGGCATGCTTGGCCACCTGTAGTCTTCTGAAGGCGTAGGCTTTGGGACAAGCCTTCCTTCTGGCTTGGAGAACTTGGGAGGACTGAGTTAGCTCCCTGTTCCGCGACAAGCCGAATCAGAAGAGAATGAAAGGGAAGAGAAGGACAGGACAGAGGAGAAGTAGGAGGGAAAGGGTTTGGTTTTGGAGCACAAGAAGAGGAAGGGGGAAGAGATGGGTTCAGTGGGGAACAGGGGGAAAGAGTTTCCTTGTTGTCTGCAGCCTTCTCTTCTGCCGTGCTCCTACCTACTTTCTCCTATGTTCACAAGGAGAGTGAGGCAAGGTGCAGAATCATGCCAGATCTCAGGGCTGCATTGCAAGCAACCCAGGCCCATCCAGACCAGCATCCCTCGTAGCTGGCCACACCACCAAAATGCCTGTCCAAGCACACAGGCCCTTTTCATTTAAAGTTTGGCCCCTTTGGTGGCTGCATAGCATTGCAAGCAACCCAGGCCCATGCAGACCAGCATCCCTAATAGCTACACCAAGAAGATGCCTGTCCAAGCACACAGGCCCCTCCTGTCCACCCGCAGCTCCATTGCCCAGCCAGACTCCTCTCTCCCCACTCCCCTCCCCCGTGTCTCTCAGTACACCCATTCCCCCCACTTAGGATTGCCATAGACATACATTTTTAGAAGGCACTTATGAGATATACAGGTTGCAGGGCTGCATTGGTTCAAATACAGCCCTGCAACCTGCATATCTCATAAGTGCCCTCTAAAAATTTGCATCTATGGCAACCCTACCCATACTCCATTGCCCAGCCAGACTCCCCGAGTCCCCCTACTCCCCCAGTGCGCCCCACTCCACACCACCCCTCCCCCATGTCTCCCAGTGCAACCCCCTCCCCCAGACCCTGCCAAGGCAGCTGGCAGCACAATCATAAAACACACATAATCAACAGTTACAATTCATAATTAAAACATACTATAAATCACAATTAAAAATTAATTTAAAATATGCTGAAAAAACAAAAAATATACTAAAAGGGCAGAACCATATTATGGGATGGTATCACATTTGGTTATTACATACAGATTGCCAATCTGTATGTAATAACCATATGTGATATCATCCCATATGGTTATTACATCCAGATTGCCAATCTGTATGTAATAACCATATGTGATATCATCCCATAATAATCCCTATTATAACACACACCCTCCTCCCTAGACAAGTCCCCCAGCCCCCAGGTTCCCCCAAAAAAGCAAAGGCCAAGGTCAAACTGGGTCCCCAATGTACTCACCTCCACCAGCCAGATGGCCAACTGCAAACCCACTCTTTCTCTAAAGAACTGAGTCAAAGAGAGAGGGAAATGGTGCCTGGTGGAATCACCTTTATATGCTCTCTGCAGCAGGCAGCCCCCACCCTCACCACGTGAGAGTGAGAGTCCAGACTCAGAAAAAGCCCGCGCTCAGAGAGTAATAAGTTTTAAAGCAAATGCAGTCACAAGCACTCTCCACTCCCCCCCTTGCTGTTCCACTGACCAATAGCACACAGTGCCACACACACATCACACACACATATTCCCATGTATTTCTGCTTCCCCCAATACCTCCATGCAAGTCTGCCCCCAGAAATCTGGCAATACATTGCTGTTTTTTTAAACATGCACTGTGTTCTGTTAAGTTTTGCCCCTTGCAGGGCTCCATCTCGGCTCTCCCGGTGAGGATCCACCCAGGCTTGCTCTGGTGGTTCATGAGAGGAGTCTCTCAAAGAAGTAGTTCTTCTTTGAGAGGCTCCTCTCATTCTTAGTACTGGGTTGGTTGCACTGTGCGCATGTGCGCGCACAACCCAGTTGTGAGAATGTTCAGAGCCAACTTGACAAACTTTCTTTAGAAGGTAGCAACCTTCTGGATTCGGCCAGGCAGATTTTAAAAAAAACAACAGATTGCCGGTCAGCCTCATCCAGGTAGGATGCGTGAGATCAGGGGAGTCCTGGGGCCAGGAGAGGCATTGTCCCATATACCTAGGGGGTGCACCACCACTGCTCCTCACTCCATAGATTGCTCATTTTATAATGCTTCTTATTATTCTATAGGATTCCTTCCTCCCTTTGTAACTAAGCTAAGTACCTGTGCCTGCAGCTTTTTGAATGTATCCCTGTCTCTCCCTATGCTACCTCCCCCCTTCCCTCCCTTCCCTTATCCATCCTAGATTGTAAGCCCCTCAGGGCAATGACCTGCCTGTAGTCATGCCTGTTCAGCACCAGGCTATGTAAATAATTATGAATAATAGTTTATTTGGATTATAACAATCATTCCTACAGGTTGACTGCAGTAGGTATCTATGAGCAAAGAAGCATGGACCCTTCTTCTGCCCCAAGGGATATGATCCCATCTGTGGCACAAATGGTGTGAAATATGGCAACAGATGTCTCCTGTGCTCAGCAATGTGGTGAGTACATTCTTCTGAGAACACTTGTGCCTACCCTAAAACTAGAACAAGAGGACACTAAACAAAATTAAAGCGGCAATAGCATTAAAACAAGCTAAAGAAAGTGCCTTTTTCACACAGTGCAGTTAACTTGTGGAACACATTGCCATGGGATGCTGTGAATGCCAATAAATAGGTTCAAAAAGGGTTAACTAAATTAATGGAGGATAGATCCATCAATGGTGGTTAGCCAAGGTGGTTGGGAAATGGAACCTCTGACTGCTGGCAGGTGGGAGTGAATCATCTCATCTAGGCCTGGTTTGGAACACATCTTCTGAAGCATCAAGTATTGGCCACTGTTGGAGACAGGATCTTAAGCTAGATGGACTGTTGGTTTAACACAACAGGGCACCACTTACATTTTTATGCCATGTCCATGAGTATTCACAGGGGGCTGCCACACAGTTTAGATTTGCTCTAGCTTCCACCTGTCTCGCATTATCATTCATAGAGTTACATCTTCCAACCCAGGTGATCATAACTCTCAACAAGGCTCACATCATGAGCTCATGACAAAGTTTCTTCTGTGGACTCAGATTAGGGGTCATGTTTTAAACTCAGACTAAAAATACCAAAATTGCATTATGGGGAATTTCATAGTTAAAGGAGGAAAGGGCTGATTCAGAGGGGTGGGGGGAATTTGCAAAACCAGTCTGGTGACATGTAGTAGAGGTGGTTTTTATGAACAAATATGTCAGTCAAATGGTGCATTCCACTGTAACAGCACTGAGAAGCTAAATTCTCCAGGGTGACTCAATTTATTTACTATGGCTTTTTTCTAGGGAAACTGGAGCTCAGATTGGCATTGAAAATGAAGAATGTGAAACAAAGGTAAATCTAAGGGGTTCATTGTTGATGACAAGGGCACCTGACCGATTTTTAGAGATGTGCACAGTAACTTTTGTTTTCCTTATTGCTTTGATTTTCATTATTAAAATGTCGTTATATTTTTTTAGTCTGTTTCATTTTTACTTTTGTTTTTTATTCCAATTGGTTTCAATAGGAAACATTTTCAGCTGTAACTTTTTTGTTTTCATCTTATTTAGATGAAACATGACAGGATTGTACCCCCAACAGAGGGCATTGTGTGTGCCAAATTTCAGAAAAAGTGAATAAAAGGAACCAATTTTATAAGCAGTTGGAATGTGTTGTTTTACAAAAGTCTGCGTACACATTCCTGGCTGTACTGTCTTTGTCTCCCATCCAATTTGGATGAAACCTGGCAAGAGTATAACCCTCCCCAAGATTACTATCTCTGCCAAATTTTGGAAGGATTGTTAAAAGACCCTGATGTTATAAGCAATCTACTTGTACATGCATTTCTTGCAGTATGATTTTTGTATTACATCTATTTTACCTGAAACTTGGCAGGATTGTATCTCGGACCTTCAGGATAATCTCTGCCAAATATCAGAAAGATTTGAAAAAGGCCCCAAAATTATAGGCTTGCACAGCATCTGCAGAGAATGAGCTTATTCTCCTTCTCCATTCTACAGCTCCCTCCACCTGCCATGTAGGTCTCTGAATGGCACTGCATGTGCTAATGACCTAAATAACAAAAGTCTTCAAGAGGGAAACTTCAATTGCTTATAACATTTGGACCCTTTATCAAAGCTGTCTGATATTTTTCAGAGATGATTCTGAAGGTTTAAGATACAATTGTCTCAAATATCATGTAAAATGGATGGAATACAAAGATGTTACAACCGGAAATTAATTTAAAAGTCAATTGCTTATAACATCAGGTCTCTTTATCCAATCCTTCTGAAATTTGGTAGAGATACTAACCATGGGAAGGGGTATAATCTTGCTAAGTTCCATCCAAATCAGATAGGATACAAAAATGTTACAGCCACGATTGTATACACAGATTTCTGTAAAATAACAAATTCAATCCCTTTATCCAATCTTTCCGAAATTTGGCACACATTATGCCCTTCATTGTGGGTATAATCTGCCGAGTGTCATCCAATTTGGATGAAAAATAAAAAGGTTACAGCCAAAAATGTGTTTCCATTTTTTCGTATTAACTCATGTGAAGTGTGCACAGCTGTGTGGAGCTGGGGGCGGCGAGAAGCACCCTGCCTGTGACCAGAGCTCATTGGCTGCCTCCTTCCCCTTTCAGGTGCTTATACAGGGGCTGGGGCCCCACTGGGGGTTGAAGTGTGTGCAGCTGTGTGGAGCTGGGGGAAGAGAGAAGCACCCTGCCTGGGACCAGAGTTCATTGGCTGCCTCCATCCCCTTTCAGGTACTTATACAGGGCCCTTGGGTGACATCCAAATGTTGTTGCCCGTTGGCAGGCCCATTTGTGGGACCGCAGTGGCAGTGTTACTTACACACAGACACACACACACACACACCGCTTGGGAGAGCCAAAGAGTTATGGAGAAAAAACAGGGCAGGAAATTGAACTCCCCGACTGGCTCCTCTGATCAGCCGCGCCTTAAGCAGGAGAAGATTTCAGATTTTACTTACTATAACCCTGCCATCCCCTTGGTAAATAGGTTTGAATGCCTAGGATCCAAGTTAGATGGAACTGAGACTGATCAGAATACCCTCATCAAGGGCCCTATTGAGCAATTTGCTCAGGTGGCAGCAACCCCAGGGACTTCTGTTATGACTGCTGGGACTACCGGGGACCCTGAGCAATGACAGATGGACTCTTTGCTTCTGCATTGTTGTACTCAATTATTAGAGGTTGCCTCCTTATGGCAAATTAATGCCACCAAGTGGGGTGAAATATTTGATCAAATACATGGACAGCTTCGGGGACTGGTTGTTAACTTGCATAAAGTGTCGAGTATGATTCAGAAGACAGGAGACTGTCTGACTCTCCGGAGTGAAAGGGGCACTGCTCATTAGGGATGGGCGAACAGGTCACGGTTCGGGTTTGGGTTCGGCTGTACGGTTTGGTTCACCCGTTTGGTCCGTTCGCCGCATTCGGGCATTTGGTTCAGTTGTGTTCAGTTCAGGCGTTCGGAGTGAGGCTCTCTGTGCAAGAAATGATGGCCCCAGACCCAGGACTGGGGTCTGGGGTCAGGCATTCGGAACAAGGCTCTCTGTGCAAGAAATGATGGACCCAGACCCATGACTGGGCTCCTGTGGGTCTCCTTCAACTCGCCCCACCGCCGCTGGGGCCTTGGCAGAGGGTGGGTCTCGACTTTATGGTTGAACTCCCCCCTTCGCGAGCCTATACAACCATTTTCGTTATAGTGGACCATTTTACAAAAATGGCTCACTTCATTGCTTGCAAAGGCCTACCTACCGACCGCAAGACAGTCCTCCTCTTCATCAGACATATAGTAAAGCCACACGGGGTGCCCCGTGAAATAATCAGTGACAGGGGTTCCCAGTTCACTTCCCATTTCTGGAAAGCCCTATTTGCAGCATTACATGTAATGTTTAAGCCAACAACAGCCTACCACCCCCAGGCAAACGGACAAGTTGAACATCTCAACCAAAACCTAGAATAGTATCTTCAATGTTATACCTCTTACCTCCAGGATGATTGGTATACGTGGCTACCCATTGCTGAGTTTGCCCTAAACAAGGCCCCAAATGCATCTATCGGGGAATCCCCCTTTTTTGTATCGTATGGGTACCACCCCCAGATAGGGGTCCTGGACATGCCCCTGTCACGTGTCCCTGCGGCAGGGGCTTTACTACGGCACATCTGTGAGACACAACAACTCGCTAAAAATCACTCTTACGCGCCCAACAGACGCGCAGAGCAATGTACTGGTGGCACAGCCAACCCTCCTGCATCAGTGGGGCCCACTCCCACCCCCTGTGTCGGCGGGTGGGGCAGCCTTCCTCAAGATGCTGAGGGGGGCGTATCCTGTGCCGCTGCTGCAGGTAGGGGTGGGGTGGGCAGCACTGGCCCTGGGGCGGCTGATCACTTGTCGGGGCCCAACTCCTGGTTGGTGTGACCCCTCCCCCCTAAATGCCTCCGACGGAGAGGCATGACACATGCAACATACACAGAGCCCCATTGTCTGCACGTGCCATAATATGAACACATAGGCTGACTTTGAGGATGGATCTGACAGTTCTCGCTAAACATCAGCCTTGTTCAAATATCCACAGCCCCTACATTACTCAGCCCAGGGAACCCCAACTGACCACAGCACCCACAATTAAAATCCACTTGGCTTTGCATAGCAGTCAACCCACTGCAATGAGTTTCTCTCAATGGTCCATTAATTCTAATAATGTGGCTATTAGAATGAATGACCCATTGAAGTTGATGGGAAAATAGTAATCTGGAAATACAAATCCAGAGAGCCATAAAATTTGAGATATGAATCTGTAATTAATCTGAATCTGTAAGTCAATCCAAATTCCCATCTCTAGTGTTTACCATATAGTTTCCTCCCACCAGCTGGTTTTTGGATAGTGCCATGCACCCAGTTGCAGGGAGTGAAGCTAGTAGCCACAGAATAGAAACTGCTGGGACAGTTGTCAAAGCTCTATTCCAAAGAGAATGCAACTGTGAAAAAATTACCACCACCTCTTTAGCCCTCACCCCCTTCACTCAGTCCCTGTAAAAACATCTCCTCAGTCTCTTCCTCTGCCTGTTTGTTGTTCTTTTTTCTCCCCTGCTACTTCTCACGCCCCACCCCACTCACTAGAGATACCATGGATGACCAAAACCCAGTAGCAGAGCATTTTGAATCTCTAGACATAACAGTAGCTACATGCTACTGGCTATTTATTGTCCACACCCATGAGTTTTCTTATCTCAAACCTTGTTAAACAAACTGCAAAAGAGGGGTTTGTACAAACAGATGTAACAATCATGTGTGTGTTTAATGCCAAAAATGACCTGCTAGCATTACCACTGTTTAACACTCGTTTATTTATTCTGGTCAGGCTTTTGTATAGCACTCATAATTTTCATCTCTATCTCTGCAGGGCAGATGATGTAAAAACTGGCATGAAACACCCTTACCAAGGAGATGCTTGGTGTTTTCCTGGTGGCTGTGTGCAAAGCCACCAGGCCCAATCCCATGCCTATGTCTGTGAGGAAGAGCATCCCAGTGCATATTGTCCTATGTGGCACATGTTCTTGAGGTCTCCTTACCTCCTCTTCCCCAGCTGCCATGTTCTTTCTCTGGAGTTGCTGTCTGAATAAATTGCAAGCAGAAATCTTTGTCTTAGTCTTTTATCACCATGAAGCAGGATAGATTTGCTTGGGGAAAATCAATCACCTTTAACTTCCTCCTCTGGAAGACCGATACTCCACAATGAAATATTTTATTCAATGATAAATAGGCACTGGGTTGGGAGCTCTTGGGATACCCAGGAAAGATAGTAAAGATAGATAGTGTGAGTTTCACACACTGCCTAAACGATGGTTATTTTACATTACTGGTTAAGTCTCAAAAAATGCCTGTAGTGCATGCTAAAATGAGATACAGAACTCTGGATGTCATTACACAAAATATAGATACAAATATCAGCTGTGCTGCACATTCCTAAAAACAGCAGTACCTGTAGTGACACTGCAGGTGCCCCAGTGTCAGTAGCTAGTTCTGTGCTGTATTCAGGCACCAGAGACCCCCAGTTTAAGATGGGTAATAACCAAACCTGTGCTGTGTTTCAGGCACCAGAGTCCCCTAATATGGACCAGCTGCAGGCAGGTTCGTGTTGCATCTGGAGTACAGGCAAGGCAATCACCATTAGGGCTACGCAGCATTAGGGTGGCCAGATATGCAAATTTTAGAGAACACTTATGAGAAATACAGATTGCAGGACTGCATTGGAGCCAATGAAACCCTGCAACCTGTATTTCTGTATTAGTGTCCTCTAAAATTTGCGTATCTGATCACCCTATGCAGCATGCACAGATTTTCTATGGGGGAGCTCATCGTGTTAGACTTACACAAGTTTAGCATGTGCCCACCTGGCCTCCAGGACCATTATTGCCCCACTAGCATTGCCAAATGGTCATCTTGTTTTGGTTTGGGTTTTTTCACCTCAGCCTCAAAGTCAGAGACTTTAACATTTAAAATGTTAAATCTACATAAATTTACCTAAATCAGTAAAGGCAAATTAGCACCTGCCAATTTCCTTTTCCAAGGCAGCTGACAATCCTAACTTGAAATCTTTTAATCCTGGAACTCCTGTTTGCCACTGAACAGCAGATCAATGGGAAGCAGGAGCCTCCTCTTGCCCCCACACTGCAAGTGTCAGTCCATGGCTTGCAGTGTGGGTAAGGTGCTCCTGCCAATCAGCTGTTTGAGGAAAAGCAAAATAGAACATCTCATCAGGAGTGCAAGCCTGAGCTGGGACTCAGGTGGGGTCATTTTTTATTTTTTTTGTCCGGAGCAGGCAATGCATAGAATCATCAAGCCTGTTGCTTTCACCATTCTGTGATGCCAGCACTTCCCCCAGCTGTTCTGGTTTTGCAGAGTAACCATTAGCCTAACAAATGACACTTAAAGGGGTAGAGCAAGGGTCCTATTTGCTGCTGGGGGAGCTGTTTTTGGACATCCTTCTGCCTTGGCCACCTGCACCTGGACTGCCTTTTCCTCAGGCCCTACAAAAGGGAGCCTCCTGTTCAACAGGCGGCTGACTGTAGCCGCTGCTGAAGACCAGTACCAAAGGCGTTGGCCAGTAGGTGGCTACAGTAGTACAGTGACATTACATTTTAATATCTGGTAGTGCCTGCTTTTCCACCTTGTATTTTAAGGGGCCAGGGAGCTTTGGAGCATTGAAGTGCCACAAAGATCCCTGGAACCTTTTTTTTAAGTGTCTACTTTTTTTAATTCTCTCTTTCCTTGCTTTCCCTCCCAGCAGTAGATAGTGTGCCATCTTCAGCGGCAAGTGTTATCTCTTTGCTGTGTTTAAAGAGGGCCGTGAGAGCCCTCTCATGTTGAGTGATTGATTGATGATTTGGGGTGGGGTGCTGTGAGAGGGCCCCTCCAGCCACTGTGCTTTTGTTTTGTTTTGTTTTGCATAGACCCTCAGGCAGGAGGGTGAGAGCCTCCAGACTGAATTCCCCTTGCCTGTTCGTAGTGTGTTTTGTGTCAGTGTGATTGGAAGGTGGCTTCACAAGGAGGGAGGATGACAAGTGAGCAAGAGAACAAAGTCGGCAATGATTAAGATAGCCACTAGGATGATGACCAATAGGAGATGTGCACCTCAGAAATGGCAGAGGGCACCTCGTCCTAGCTGCCTTCGGTGAATTGCTGTGCAGCCCATTGAGAATATTTCAAATTGCTAAGGGGGAATGGGCAGTTTAGAGTCCTCCTGTGTGGGAATCTGGATGGCCAATGCCAGGTCTGTAGTGAATAAAGCCTGACATTCTGTTTGATTCCATCACGGAGTGTCACCTGGTCTGGCATGTATCATTGAGATCTGGTTGGATGATCCTGCAGGCCCTGTTTCAGCACAGCTAGTCCCACCACGATTCTCGGTTATCCAACCAGTCCTATGCAAAATGATGAGGTGGAGGGGGTAGTTTTGATATTTTTATCCTGTCTGCAATGCATGAGGTGGCCCACTGTGGAGGCGACTGCCTTTGAGTGCCTGGACATGTCCTGTGCCACTGGGGCAGGATCAGAATTTATGATCCTGCTGGTATATAGACCCCCAGGTAACATGGGGGGATTCGGAGCCAAGTTCCTGTAGCTCAGGTCATCGTTGCTTTAGTAGTGTCCTAAGATATGTTGGGGGGAAGAGGGGGACTTCAATGTTCATGTCAGTGGTGGCTTGGGGGGGAAGGAGGGGTTGTCCCTGAATTCCTTGATGTAATGACCTCTCTGGGTTTTAGGCGAAGGGCCAGTTTGGAAAGCACCCACAGGGCAGTTGACCGCGTCTTCGAGTCTGAGCTAAAAGTTTCGGATGTTTGAGTCACCCCGGTTGGGTGGTCTGACCATTAATATCGGCATTTGTGTGGGTGCTGTTCTAACCATCCGGCAGCACAATAGTCGATCCATTGCTTTGCGTCCACAGAGACTGTTGAATCCAGTGGATTTCGGCAGCCTCATTACAAGCGTTGGAACTCATGTGTTCCCTTTCCCACCAAGGGGTAGACAGGTTCACCAATAACTACTTTCAACTGTTAGAGAGAGCCCTCAACTCCCTGGTTCCTCGCAAGACTCTAGTCACTTCGATGGTTCGTAGACCACTGTGGTACAATAGCAATCTGGTGGATTTAAAGAGGCTGGGGCATAGGATGAGAGGAGATGGTGCAGCAACCATCCGAAAGCCAATCTTTAACTATTCAAAGAGTTCATGTGGGTGTACAGATGATTACTACGGACAAATGTACTTGTCCTCAGGTATAGACACAGCAAGGACTAGACCTGTGCAACTATTTTGGGTTGTGCATTGGTGGGTGATGCCAGATTGCCTCCACCCATCTACAGTTTCCTCTATGGAGCGCTGTGAAGAACTTGCTTTTCTTTGCAGAGAAGATCGATGGACTCTATGGGTCTTTTGATGTGGAGAGTCTTGGGGTCCCAAGGGACTGTCTCCCCTAGTTTACTTCGACAAGGTTACTGACCAGAAGTTCTATGTGCTGTTGGGATTGCTGAGGCTCACCCCCTGCAGTTCCAACCCATGCCCATCCTGGTTGTTTATTTATTTACATTTTACCCTGCCTTTCTCCAAGGACTCAGGGCAGCTTACAATATAAGTAATATAAGATAAATCAAATACATTTAAAATCCCTTAAAACCCACCCCATCCTTTATCCCCATCTGCCACCCATCAATCCTCCCCCCCAAGTCCCTCTACCCAAGCCCACCAAACCCTAGTCCTGTCTAGCAAAAAAGGATCTTACATCTCCTCTGAGAGATAAACAGGCTCAGGCTTAGGTGGAAGGCAAGTGCTTGGGTGGTTGTACCATTATGGACAAGCATTGTAATGCCTCCTTTACAGAGGGGAGGGTGCTGGCCAGTCTTAAGTTTGCAGAGATTTGCCCCCTTGACAAGAAACTGTCCCTTGATGCTGGAGTGCTTGCCAGTTACTGCCCAGTCTCTAACCTCCCTTTTTTAGGGAAGGTGATTGAGAAGGCTGTGGAAATACAGCTGCAGCAGCATTTAGACTCCAATGACTTACTGGGCAAATTCCAGTCTGGGTTCCAGCTTGCCTATGGGGGAGAGACTACACTTGTCAGGGTGTTGAATGATCTCCTGCTGATCTTAGATCAAGGACAGCTGGCCATTTTAGTCATGCTGGACCTTACGGTGGCATTTGATATGATTGACCATATATGTTGAACAACATGGGCAATAGGATAGAACCTTGGGGGACGCCACATTTCAAGACTCTCAGGAATGATGCATAATCATTCATCACCACTGGCTCACTATGGTTCTGGGTATGACAAACTACTGACTGGCAGCTCCAGTCACACCGGTGACATTCCTCATATCAGCTGCTATGATTAAGACATAGCCAGCTGGATGCATCCATTACCTCACGTTCATCCCAGGGAAGACTAAGATGATGCTGGTGGGGAAGGACAGCCAATGAGGATGCCCTCTCCCCCTCAAGGTCTTGCATGTGCTGGGGTCCAGGTGGAAGCTGGGGTCCAAGTAATGAACCTGGGTATCATTTTTGACCATTCTTTGTCCCTGAAAACTCAGATATTGGATGAGATTTGAAAATGTTTTTTCCAGCTGTGTAATCTGTATAAGCTACGCCCTGTACTTATCCCAGGCTGGCCTTGCCACAGACAGTGACCCTATGCCCTGGTGAGCACCAGACTTGATTTTTGTAATTCCCTCTTATATGGGCTTCCTGCAGTGCTTGCAGATTATTCAGAATGTAGAGCAAGACTGCTTATTGGTCCGGGCAGCTGTTATTATTATTATAATTATAAACATTTATATAGCACCAGCCATGTGCCTGGTGCTGTACAGAACATTGAAATAGATGCGGCCCCTGCCTGTGGCTTACAATCTAAAAGACAAGGAGGGGGAGACAGGGAGAGGGGACAGTGGGAGAGAAAGAGGAGAAGACAAACATACATTCAGGCAGATGCAAAATCTCAGGTGCGTGTGCTTGGCTTGGTTACAGTCAGGTTGGTTGCAGCAGTCTGCAGAGGAGGGCAGACAGTAAGTATATGGGGAATGACTAGCAGGCACTGGGAAAGGCGGCAAGGAAAAAGTGGGTCTTGAGAAGGGATTTGAAGAACCGGACGGAGGGGGCAAGGCGGATGTGGGTAGGGAGGGAGTTCCAGGCATGGGGGGCAGCGAGGGAGAAGGATCGAAGGCGGTTAGGTGTGCAGGAGAAAATGAGGGAGAGTGAGGGAGGGGACAGAGGAAGAGCAGAGAGCATGTGCAGGAGCGTGTAGGGAGATTAGGTCCGAGAGGTAAGGGGGAGCTTGGT
>QEPC01006817.1:3617577-3635964 GCA_003113815.1 Sphenodon punctatus
GATCCTGGCAGCAGAGTTTTGAACAGAGATAAGGGAAGAAAGGTGGGAGTGGGGAAGGCCAGCGAGGAGGAGGTTACAATAGTCAAAGTGTGAGATGACTTGGGCGTGGATGAGAGTTTTGGCAGAGGAGACAGACAGAAAAGGGTGGATGTTGGCAATGTTGTGGAGGGAAAAGCGGCAGGATTTGGCAACGGAGTCAATGTAGGGTTTGACGGTAAGGTGAGAGTCGAAGATGAAGTCCAAGCTGCAAGCTTGGGGTACAGGGAGGATGGAGACCCCGTCAATGGCAATTCACAGGGAAGAGGGAGAAGAAGGACTGGGAGGGAAGATCAGGAGTTCAGTTTTTGCCATGTTCAGTTTGAGTTGGCATTGAGACATCCAGGCAGAGATATCGGAGAGAGACAGTTGGTGAGACGAATTTAAATTGTGTTAAATTTATTTTATATATAGTGTTTTATTGTATTTTAAATGTTATAAAGTGCCCGAAGCACCAACTGTTGTAGAGGTGCTGTATAAATAAAATTATTATTACTACTACTAATTATTTCTATAGCATTAGCAGGTGTATGCAGCACTTTACTGTCATAGATTTTGGAGACAGGTCCCTGCCCAGTGGGCTTACAATCCAAGATAACAAGGGTGAGGGAACATAGGGAGAGACAAACACACACACACACATTCCCATTTTTACAGATGAGGAACTGAGGCTGAGAGGTTGTGACTTGCCCAAGACCACCCAGTGAGTTCATGGTTAGGGCAGGATTCAAATCCTGGCTTCCCAGGACCAAGTCTAGCACCTTATCTCCACTACACCACACTGGCTTTCTAGGCTGAGAGGTTGTGACTTACCTAAGGCCACGCAGTGAGTTCATGGGTAGGGTGGGATTTGAACCCTGGCTTTCCAAGTCTAGCATCTTATCCACTACACCACACTGGCTTGATATGTCATAACCTATCTTCTTAATGCTGTTACTGCACTTACATTGTCTATTAAGGTACCTTGGAGTCATCCCTTAATCCCTCAAGATCTGCTTCACCATCTGTTGAAGTTTCCCAGCATCTGCATCTCTCCTTCTGACTGTTTTGCAGGATATTAGATGCTGTGTTAGCTTTATATGTAAGCAGATGTAAGAACAAGCATAACCTCTGCTCCATGAACCACAGACCACATGCCAGGCACAGTTGAAAATCTCATGCCCTGGAAGAATCTCTGACGGGAGTTTCACACTCTAAGACTTTCAGCATATGCAATTAGGCATCTATTTCTGTGTTTTTCAGAATAATGGTTCAGAGTGAATGACAGAGGGCTAGTTGGGTTGGGATTTTATAGGCGGCTCAAGCTATAAATTGGATGGATCGACAGCTTAGTTTTGTCAGGAGTTGCTGCAGTAAGCATTTCAAATAATCGTAGCGCTGACAGCAGTTTGCTTGCATCAATACTGTTTAAGTTCTTCAGCTTAAAACTCTGCCCTTACAATGTCAGGTAGGGAATAACATCTTCAAATGTAAACCAGTCCATGTTTGCTTTGAAACACTTGGTATAATAAGAGGCCCTGGCAACAGAACAACCCCCCGTTTGATTACATTTAGAATAAGGCTAACTAATTCTTTGCCCCTCTCTACAGATTTATACAGCTTCTATGACCATGGTACATCTTTAATGGATTTATCTTCAGACAGGAAGCGTTATCTTCATCTGCAATATGAAGAGCTAGAACCTGGGAAGAATATGCAAATTGCCCAGGACAAGGCCAGTCTTAGAATTTGTGAGGCCCTGGGTGTTCCTGAGCCCTCGGGCACCCTCCATGGGGCCCTATAGGTGATTGTTTTGGGGTCCTCAAGAATACAAAAATCCCACTGAACATGATTTATTTATTTATTTTAAAGTATTTACTACTACTACTATTAATTATTATTATTAGAGTAATAGGACAGCAAGGTGCTAGTCCACATCCAACATGGTCACCATAAACCAACTAGTTGGCTACACCTCTCACCAATGGCCATTCTTCAGCCAAGGAACAGTGGTGAGAGATAAGTCTCAAATCACCCAGCATTACCACGACTTGTGGGAGAAACTTCAGTGATATGACACATGATTGTCTTACAGGACTTATTTCCCTGTATTACCTGTGCCATGAAAATTCTTGGTGTTGCATTAGGTGTAACGTGTTTACCATTCCAAATAGGTAGAAAATTAATTTCTTTGAATGAAATGTTAATGGCCTACTTCTCATCCCTATACCCACTACCTTGTGAGTCGTATTAGGAACACTCTTTCTTGGACTTCTCCCCAGTTGTTGAAGAGAAAATTAATTAGTGCTCAGAAAATGTTTGTTAGAAGGGAGAGGCAGAAACCCAGCAATTAACGATTGTGTCTTGCGTGTGTGGTGAAGATACATGCAAAAGCCTGCAGAGGCTCAGCATAGGAGCTAAATGCATATCTGAATGCCTCTAGCAGATCAAGATTTGAATACTCCTAGAGCAGAATAAAAGACCTAAGAATTAAATAACAAAGCTCAGCAATACAGAGGGAGGGTTAACTTGCCAAGAGAAGCACACAATCGAAAGACAGAAATTGATTCTTCTTTCTCTGATAACGTGTTTGATGGATGACTGTCAGATTATTTTCATTAGAATTGTAGGATTCGAAGGAACTTGCCTCTAGCCCAATCCATTGCCCTAAGGCAGGATAATCCTATAGCTAGAGCATCACAAACAGATGTCTCCACAGCCTCCCTTGGCAGCCTATTCCATTGCCCAACTATTTTTACCATTAGGAAGTTTTATCTATTAACTGAAATTTACCTCACTGATAGGTTTGGTCAGGAAAGATGATGACCAGCCATCCAATAAAAAAAATAATCTCTTTTTTCCATCCCATCTGCCTGCCCCTCCCACAGGCACTATGAAGTCTAGCTTGATCACCAGGCCCGATCACTATACTAGGGGACAGTACACAGTACATTGCAGAGGATTATTCCCCCAGGCTTCTCACTCCCTAACCTTCCTGATCATCCTCCACCCTCTCTCTAGGCTACCAGTGCAGCTGCATGCTTCTCATCATGACTTGCTGTTAGAATATTTCTAACAGGAACACCATCCCTCCACAGATTGCCTGGCATGTGCAGCACTTCCTAGGTGGCAAGCTCTCTCAAGAGGTTCCACTCCTGTAGCTGGTCACAGAACATACATCTCCTACCTTTACATTCCTGCAATTTCTGGTGGTCCTCCTTTCACTGTAAACTCATCCCTTATATCCCAGCAGCCAGTAATCTGATTTTCCCTTAGCCTCCCTAAAAGGGCTTCAGGTGACCAGAGGCAGGATACTAGCTAGCTTTTGGTCTGGTCCTGCCAGGACTTATCCACAGCACCCTACCACACAGCTCCTGTTATACAAATAGAAATAATGATTTGCCTCCTACTTACAACAGCATGTTTCAACCATTTATATCATAATAAATAATTTCATTCTGATCTTGCTATTTACAACTTTCAAAATTATTATTATTATAAACATTTGTATAGCACCAGCCGTATGCCTGGTGCTTTACAGAACAAAGATAAAGATGTAATCCCTGCCTATGGCTTGCAATCTAAAAAGACAAGGAGGGGGCAACAAGGAGAGGGGATGAGGGGAAGACAAGGGAGAAGCAAACAAACATGCAAGTGTCTGCGAAGTCTCAGATGCGCATGCTTGGCTTGGTTACAGTTAGGCAGGAGTCTGCAAAGGAGGGCAGACTGTAAGTAATTGAGGGGGAAGCAACTAGCAGGCATTGGGAAAGGCGGCATGGAAGAAGTGGGTCTTGAGGAGGGATTTGAAGGTGCGGAGGGAGGAGGCGAGGCAGATGTGGGTAGGGAGAGAGTTCCAGGCATGGGGGGCAGCGAGGGAGAAGGCGGTTAGGGGAGCATGGGAGATGAGGGAGAGTGAGGGAAGGGACAGAGGAGGAGTGGAAGGCGCGTGCAGAAGTGCGTAAGGAGATTAGGGCTGAGAGGTAGAGAGGAGCTTGGCTGTGAAGTATTTTATAGGTGAATACCAGGAGTTTAAACCGGATACATTCAGGAAGGGGGAGCCAGTTGAGAAAGGAGAGGAGAGGCTGCACGTGGTCAAAGCGACGGGCTGAGTGGATGACCTTGGCAGCGGAGTTTTGGATGGTAATAAGGGGAGACAGGTGAGAGCGAGGGACGTCAGGGAGGAGATGGTTGCAGTAGTCAAGGCGAGAAATGACCATGGCGTGAACAAGGGTTTTGGCAGAGGAGATAGAGAGAAAGGGGTGGATCCGAGCGATTTTATGGAGGGCGAAGCAGCAGAACTTGGCAATAGAGTCAATGTAAGGTTTAAAGGAAAGATGAGTGTCAAAGATGAAGCCCAAGCTATGGGCTTGGGGAACAGGATGGATGGTGACTCCATCGATTCGGATGGACAGGGAAGCGGGAAAGGAAGAGGAGGGAGAAAAAATAAGGAGTTTAGTCTTGGCCATGTTGAGCTTGAGCTCACGTTGGGACATCCAGGCGGAGATGTCAGTGAGACAGTTGACGAGGCATGAGTGGACAGAAGAGGAAAGAGAGGGGGTAGAGAGATAGAGCTGACTGTCATCGGCGTAGGGATGATATTGGAAGCCATGGGAGGCAATGCGTTTCCCAAGGGAAAGGGTGTAGATAGAGAAGCGGAGAGGGCACAGGACAGAGCCTTGGGGAACCCCAACTGATAGGGGGAGGGAGGAGGAGCTGGAATAGGGGGAGGGAGGAGGAGCTGGAATTGGGAAGAGACACATTAAAGGAGCCCTTGTTTACATCAAGCAGAGACTAAAAGGCCCTTTTCATTGGCCTCATGGAATATTGCGGGCTTAAAATCAAAAGTGTTGGATAGGGACTTGGTGGAGTTTCTCTCCAAATTCGACATTGTATGTCTCCAGGAAATTTGGGTGAAAAAGGACGAAGAGCTAAGTATAGCCAATTTTTTAATATTTTCACAGGGAAGGCAGAAAAAGGGAGATACGGGTCGCGTGTCTGGTGGCCTGGTCTTTCTGGTCTCTAATTTATGGGGCCAGTACTTCCACCCTCTGGCTTGTTCTAGACCAGAATTCCAGGTAGGGCTCCTTGCCTTAGATCAATATAGTTGTTTTGTTTTGTTTAACGTATACGTTCCGTCCTCCTCATCAAAATATCATGATGGGGATATCTTGGGGAGGTGGGGGGGTAGAACAAGAAATCCTATTAATTGAAGATCAATTCCCCAGGGCCTCGATTATATTGGCTGGAGATTGGAATGCTCATATTGGATTAAGCTCTAGGGAGGCCGCACCTGAATACCTTAATTTAATATCTGGAGATTTGTTTGACAGACCGGATGGAGAGATGACTAACCACTCTGGTCAGTTTTGGCAAAGCTGCTATGTACGTTTGATTTGATGGTCCTTCATGAGGGACCCTCTAACAGCTTGGGAGAGGGTTGTACTTTTTCTGGTCCACATGGTAGGAGTAGGGTTGACTTAATTTTTGTGGAAAGGCATTCCTATGACAAATTTATCAGACTTCCCCTGATTTAGATGCCTGAGAGTGATCATACGTTGTTAAACGTTCAGACTGAAGGCTATAAGCCACTCAGAAACAATAACTCGAAGGAATGTAAACATATTCCCCCTTGAATCTCGTGAAACTCTCTTCAGTTGAACTAATATGTAAAGTGCAAGATCTCTGCCACTCTGGGGAGGAGCTTCTGGGCATGTGTGAGCAGTAGCTGCCTCTGCAAAACACTCCAGACATCCCAGCCAGACTTCGCATTAAAAAAAGGTAAAAAACATGGACTTGCAGCCCCTAATGGGAAAAAACATAAAAAAGAACCCCCCCACCCCTCAAGGAGCCAAAAGAAAGGGGCAGAGTGAGGCAAAAAGCGGTGAAAAACTGCAAAGAAGTGAGAGAGGAGGGGGAGGGGATCAGGAGCAACCCCAGGAAGGCAGCATGGCTGAGGCACATGCAGCCCAGCAGGGGGAACAGCAAGACTTTACAGCACAGTTTACAGGCTTAATGGAGGCAATAAACTCCAATCACGCTGATTCCACAAAGCAATGGGGGCTCCTAAACGAGAACATACAGAAAGTAACCTCTGTGGTAGACTGTTTAAATAAGAAATTTGATGGAATGGCAGAAAGAGTTACAAGCCTAGAACAAAGAGTGGAAAGGAGAGAAATACAGCAGCAAAGATGGGAAGATAAGGTACAAGAGATGGAAAGAGCCCTAGGGGGAATACAGAGGAAAATGGAGGACATGGAAAACAGGGGAAGGAGGAATAACTTAAGAATTCAAGGAATCCCAGAGGGCATAGAAGCCCAGGGAGGCAGAGACTTGATCAGGAAAATCCTGAAAGAAATCCTCCCCAAGTGTCCCCAACTCCATGAAATAGAGATTGATAGAGCACACAGGACTCTTCGCCCCAAGCCAAAGGAAGGGGATCCCCCCCGGGCAGTAATATTCAGATGCCTTAGATATACTGATAAAGAACAAATCCTGTGGGAAGCCAGGAAACTGAAAGACTTAAAATATCAAAGTCACAGAATCAGCATACAACCAGACCTGGCAGCAGCTACAGTGGCGAGGAGAAGGGGATGGTATAAACTACAAGAAAAATTCACAGCACAGGGAATTAAAACGCAAATAAGATACCCGGCTACCTTCTCCTTCATGCATGAAAATCGCAGAAGGAATTTCTACGACACGAAAGCGCTAGAGAGATTCATTGCAGCAAAGCTGCCAGAGTTGCAGAGAGAAGAACCAAGACCTGCGAGAGAATAACCTAGGGGCAAGAGACACAGAACGGAAAACTTAGAATCCAAGTTAATGAAAAAACCCACGTAATCAAAAGACAAAAGAAGAAATAGAAAGAAGCGAAAATAAAAGATAAGAACTAATTGGGACCATGAACAAAAGGAAGGGCCTGTCTGGAGGGACTGCACAGAACGAGCGGCTCCAGAGGCACCTCCAGAGGAGGAGAAGGAGAGAAATGGACAACTGGATAAGTTGCCAAAGGGGAAGGGGAAGGTGGGGGAGGGGAGGGAATGGGGAAGAAACAGGGGGGAGGGAAGGGAAATGGGGACAAAGGGAATGGTATATAGGCAAAGAATGCACTAAAGTGAGTCGAGTAACAAAACCCACACAGAAAAGGGATGATGGCTGATTTAAAGATATGTTCACTGAATGTAAATGGGCTAAACTGTCCAACGAAAAGAAAAAAGACATGGTATTATGCAAAAAGGGTAAATGCACAGGTATTGGCTCTGCAAGAGACACACTTATTGCAAAAAGATAATGTGAGAATGAGAGACAAACGCTTTGAGCATATATATTTCGCAAATGCGGGGCAGAAAAAGGCGGGGGTCCTACTGGCCTTTGCACAAACACTGAAATTTAAAAGGGAAAAGATAGTAAAAGACCCAGAAGGTAGATACATAATGGTAACAGGGAAAGTAGAGGGAGAAATGTACACCTTTCTAAACATATATGCCCCAAACACAGGGCAGACAACATTCATGACGAAGATGACAAAACTGATAGAAAAAGAAAGTCAAGGGACATTAATGGTATTTGGAGACCTAAATAGTCCACTCACGAGGCTAGATAGATCAGGGGGAGGAAAAATGAAGAGAGGACAACTAAAAATGGCCCAAATAATAAGGCAGGCCCAATTGGTGGATGTCTGGAGACTAAAACATGCAAGAGACAGAGAGTATACTTTTTTTTCAAATAGACACATGACATATTCCAGAATAGATTACTTACTCATGCAGGATACAAACTGGGAAAAATGCACTCAGATCGATATTATCCCTGCAGCGTTTACAGATCACAGCGCAGTTATAGCAAGGATAAGTACAGGGCAACAAAAAACACACAAGACACCTCATTGGGTTTTGAAGAAGGGTACTTTATTAAATGCATTAAACAAAGAACAAATCAAACAACATATTGATGACTATATGAAGTGGAATGATAATGGAGAGGTATCCCAGGGAGTAGTGTGGGAAGCTGCAAAAGCCTACTTGAGAGGCCAATACATCAAAATAGATGCCTATAATAAAAAGAAAAACAAAAAAGAGTTAAATGACCTCTATCTTAAACTAAATACACTAGAAGAAAAGATGAAAAAGAAACCCACAAAGCAATGTATTAGAGAAAGGGGAGAACTAAGAGGATTAATAGACACAATAGAAACAGAGAGAGTGATAAAAAAACTCAGATATACAAAACAAATTTATTATAATAAAAGTAATAAGGCAGATAAAATTCTGTCATGGATGGTAAAACAGAAAAGGAAAAAAACTCAAATAACACAGGTACTACACCCCAACCGACAGAGCTGGATTACAGGACTAGAAATGAAGGAACAATTCCAAAATTTCTATAAAAATTTATATACCACAGAAGAGCCTAACGGGGAGGAGATTGATGTATTCCTAGATAAATTAAAATTACCTAAATTAACAGCAGAACAGAGAGAATGGCTCAATGAACCTATAACTATCCAGGAAGTACAAAAAACAATAAAAGACCTGCCTAAGAATAAAACACCTGGACCAGATGGGTTTATCCCAGAGTTTTATCAAACATATGGGGAACAGTTGGCCCCACTGCTAGCGAAAGTGTACAATGGGATACAGGCAAAACAAGAGATGCCAGAGACATTCTACGCAGCCACCATTACGTTATGTCCGAAACCAGGGAAAATTGGCAAGGAATGTGGGGATTTTAGACCCATCTCGTTATTAAACACCGATGCCAAAATATTTACAAAGATTCTCGCTACTAGACTGCAAGGGATTATTAGAACACTCATAGGACCAGATCAGACAGGGTTTATTAATGGCAGAATGGGAGTGGATAACGTCAGAAGGGCGATAAACTTAATATATAAAGCTAATAAAGATAAAATACCCACGGCTGTGATTTCACTGGATGCGAACAAGGCCTTTGACAGATTAGAAAAATTTTTCCTAATGAAAACACTAAATGAAATGGGATTTAAGGGAGCATATCTAAAATGGGTAGCCAGCATTTATAAAAGACCGGTTGCTAACATTGCAATTAATGGGGAAGTGACCCCAAACATTCTAATCACTAGAGGAACACGCCAGGGATGCCCCCTGTCTCCCCTCTTATTTGACCTCGCAATAGAACCACTAATAGCAGCTATTAATCAAAATAAAAAAATCAAAGGAATACAGGCAGGAGAAGAGGAACATAAAACAATGGTATATGCAGATGATATGCTCTTGACAATGACAAATATACAGTCCTCAATGCAGGAATTAACCAGCCTGCTTAAGGAATTCGGGACATTATCAGGATATAAGATAAACACAAATAAAACACAAGTTATGGCATTAAATAAAACAAAAATGACACAGGCAGACCTAGACGAACTAAAGCAATTCCAAATGCAAACGGAACAACTGAAATACCTGGGAGTATGGCTCACTAAAAACACAAACAACCTATATAAAAAAAATTACTTACCCCTCATTCAAGAATTGCAAAACAAACAACACTCCTGGAGAAGGCTGGGATGCTCCTGGATAGGAAAAATGAATATAATTAAAATGCAGCTATTACCTAAAATATTATATACTATACAGGCCATACCCATAACATTAAACAAGGAATTTTTCCAAAAAATAGAAAAGATTATGAGATTTGTAATATGGGGACAAAAAAGGCCTAGAGTAAGAAGAACAATATTGAAAACTAAAATAGAACAGGGGGGATGCAACTTGCCAGACATGAGGATGTACCACAGGGCCTCTGCCCTGAGAACAGTTAAAGTATGGTACGACGAGGGTAAGGAACCCAGATGGAGGAATTTGGAATTAGAAACACTAGGGTTAGAAAATGGGCAAGACATCTTTGACAGCCCAGATAAAATACAATTAAGGGGCCCGGAATGCAAGGACCATCCATTTGCAGGGGCTGCAATAAACACATGGAGGGAATGCCAAAGGAAGTTAGAGATAATACAAGGGAAAACCCCATACACCCCGTTAGATAAAATTGGGCCTAAGTGGGACATCAGAGAGAGAGAAAAAATGAAAAGATGGAGAGAAAAAGGAATATATAGAGCAACACACTTATTCATACAAGGGAGACTAAAAACAAAAGAAGAGATAGAAGAGACTACACAGGAAAAGATACCGTTCTGGCAGTATTGCCGACTGCACAGTGCACTGACAAATCCAAGGGATAAATTAAATTTTAGTAGGCCTCCCACAGAGCTAGAAAAAATTTTATTTGATAAAACAGGACAAAGGGGAATTTTCTCCATACTGCATAAGATAGTAAAGAATATATATCATTTAGCAGATGCTGGATACGTATCAAAGTGGGAAGACGAATTAATGGTAGAAATAACAGAGAAAAAGATGAAACAGATGTGGCAATATACCAATACATGCTCCAGATCTCTACTGGCTAAAGAACCCCAAATCAAATTGATGCATAGGTGGTATACTACGCCAGTAGAAATCAATAGAATAAAAGCAACATACCCCCCAACTTGCTGGCGGGGATGCGGGGAGAGAGGTACATACCTACACGCATGGTGGAGCTGCCCAAAAGTGGCCGAATTCTGGAATAAAGTATGGAAGGTTATTAGGGGGTCGTTAAATATACCATTGCCTTTTAAGCCAGAAATTGCCTTGCTGGGAATATACCCAGAAAAAGAGATAACCAAACAACAGAAGAGGACATGTACAAACCTGATTCTGGCGGCAATCCACACCATTGCAAGGACTTGGAAATATGCGAAAGGGCTCACACGACAAGCATGGTTGCAGAGACTATGGCACTGCTTATCGATGGAACGGATCACAGCCAGCCTTGAAGATAACCTAGATAAATTCTATAAAGACTGGGACCAATGCTGGACAGTACTGACAAAAAAGATAAAGATGGAACAGTTCACACACTCGACTTGCCTAAGTAAAATATACTGAAAGGGGAGGGAGGGGAAGGGAGGCAGAAGGGGGGAAAGAGGGTGGGAAAGGGAACGTATACTGGGGGAAGGGAGGGAGGGGACGGGGAGGCAGGGTGGAGAGGGGAGAGAGGTGGGGAAGGGGGAATAAATGTAATATTTTGATTGGAATGTGATATTATATTGTTAAAGTTAAAATAAAAAGAAATATTAAAAAAGAAAAAGAAAAAAAGATCTCTGCCACTCTGAGAAACTTCTGGATTTGAGAGATTCAGTTTTGAACACACATAATATGGACAATTTACTTGATGACTTTGGGGGTGTCTTAAATTATTTTAAGACTGCATTAACAGTGAGGTTCAAAGCAGGGGTGTCCATGGTATGATCATTACTGCAAGCTAGCTAAGATTCAGTTAATTATAAGTAAAAAGAAGTGGGTGAAGGTGCCATCCCAAGATTTACAGGATCAATTTCTGTATTTGAGGAACTAATACAACCTGCTGTTGAAAAGGAAAAGGATATTGTAGTATCATAAAAAATGGGCAGAATTGATAATAGTCTTGCGCATAGGGAATACTAGTTAGTTTTGGTCTAGGCTAATTGGTCTTTTAAATCCACAGACCAATGCTGTCAAATACATGATCCCAAATGAGACCTGGGAAGGTTTTTTTGGAAACCTATATACAGAACCTCAGGCAGAAACCAATGCGGCAGAGAAACAGGACTTTAGTCAGAGCTTGGGTCCCAGACTACCACTTGAGTTCCCTGGAGGTAAGATCGAGGAGTATATCAGGGCACTGAAACCCAACAAGGCCCCTGGCCCAGATTATATAACCGCAGAAATACTCCAGGCAGCTCCCAGATGGTGGGTTGCAATTTTGTCTAGACTATTTTTGAGACTTAGTGAGGATTGTAAGATGCCTCGGGTATGGTTGCAGAGCTGGATAGTCCCTATCTTCAAAAAAGGAAATAGTAAGGATCTGTCTTGTTACAGGCCTATAAGCCTGTTATCTGTGATAGGTAAGCTATATGCAAAATTTCTACTTACATACCTCGAGAAGTGGGCAGAGGATCAGGCTATTATTCCTGCAAAGCAGTTTGGATTTAGAGCTGGGAGATCAACGATGGATTGCTGTTATATTTTAGCACATCTCATGTTCAAATATCACAAAATAAAACAGGGGAAGTTGTTTTTGGTCTTTATAGATCTAACTAAGGCCTTTGCCTCAGTCCCTCAAGCGAACCTTTGGGAGAAATTGAAATCACTGGGTTTGAATGGGAACGTGTTGGCCCTATTAGTGCAACTCCACTCAAAAAATGAAGCAGTGGTTAAAAGTGGAGGCAGAATAACCCCATTGCCATTAATAGAGGCGTAAGACAAGGTTGCGTTCTAGCTCTGATACTATTTAGTTTATGTTTATCTGACCTTGTGCACTATTTAAAGGCTGATGATATTCATGCTCCCAAGATTGGGAATTCCTCAATATGTGTGCTGCAGTATATAGACGATTTAGTTCTTTTATCTCAAACTGAAATTGGCCTAAGACGTTTAATCTTAAAATTGGGATCTTACTGCAGAATTAATGGCCTGGAGATAAATACCCTCAAATCCAAAATTATGACCATTGGACAGCAAGCTTCTTCTACTAAATGGAAAATTAGTGATAAAAGCTTTGCAGTAGTTAAAACCTTTTCATATCTTGGAGTCACTTTTACCAATAGGGAAACGTGGAGTGCGCATATTCAAGATAGGGCAATTAAGGCCCAAAATATTGCACATGCCATTATCAGGGCTGCAAATATCTCTAAAGGGGTACCATGCTCTACATTTCTCCAAAAGTACCTTGCAAAGGTTCCCGCATCGGCAACCTTTGGTTTAGACATTATACCTTTCCCTAATGTGGCCGTGCTTGAGACAGTCCAAAACTTTTTTTTGCGTCGTCATCTTAGAGTGGGAAATAGTGTACTGGGTGCAAATGATTTCTATTGACATGACTGTCGCTCTAAGATCACATTTGCTCGTTTTTGGCTGAGACTTTTGGCCCAACAGGAGACTGCCCTCCCTATTCAATGTTTGAAGGAGGAGCTAAGTTATACAGGTCCAAGAGTACACACGTGGCTGCGCTACCTTGCTTCCCTTTTAAGCAATATGGGGTTTTCCTTTGGATATTTTACAGGGAAACCTTTGGCAGCTATTAAAAATGAACTTTCTGCTTGAGCAAGTGACATAGAGAGACAGGAGGATCTAGTCATAGTTGCCAATTGGATGGTGGCTCCTTGGCTTACCCAAATTAAAAGCTCTGTATCTTTTGAGCCATACTTAGATAGGATCACCAATAGGAACCTCTGCAGATGCTACACGCTGTTCCGGTTTCAGCTCACACAGACGGTCACTGAGGGCCATTATGCTCGTCTTGATTACAATCTTCAGCATTGTTCCTGCAGTCTGGGTGAGATTGAGACAGTTGAGCATTTTCTTTTGAGATGCCCTTATTATTACAGTTTGAGGATTACATGGCTTTACCCTTTGTTAAAAGAAGGTGTGGATTTTGGTTCAGATCATTGTTATAGGTTCTTTCTCACTTTGACTAATACAGAGGATATCATTATTATTGCGACATTTCTTTGGTTAGCAACAAAAAGGATGGAAATGAAATTAAAACTTAAGACTATTAAGGCAATATTAGACACAGTCTAGGATATTGACACCTTGCTTCTTCTTTTCTATTGGCAGATAATCGCTTTTGCAAATTGTCTGTTGAAATTTGTTTAAGGAATTTGAGTTTGTTTACATAATTTCTGAAGTGCTAAGTTTGCTCATGCCCCATATGTGATGGTCTCTCCACGTTAGCATGAAATGAACAGTTATGAATTGTGACACTGGATAGAGGGAGATTCTCGGTCAAGAACCGAGCAGAAATCTGTTTTATTGATATTATTTAAGATAATGATGATTTATTTTTATTATTTATTTTATTTTATTTTGTTTTCTTTGTTTGTGTATATCTTTGTTGATTGTTTCTTTCTTTGTTGGGTTGTTGTTGTAAATGTGGGCTATGGCGAAAGCTAAAGGTTGTCAATAAAATTCAATTCAATTCATTAAAGGAGCAGTCAGAGAGGTAGGAGGAGAACCAGTCAAGGACAGAGCCGCAGAAGCCCAAGGAGCAAAGCGAGTCCAGTAGGAGTGAGCGGTCGACAGTGTCGAAGGCAGCAGAGAGGTCAAGGAGGGCAAGAATGGAGTAGAGGCGATTAGATTTAGCGATAAGTAGATCATTGGTGATCTTGGAAAGGGCAGTTTCCATGGAGTGAAGGAGGCAGGAGCCAGACTGGAGAGGATTCAGGGAGCAGTTGGCAGAGAGGAGGTCCAGGCAGCGGGAGTAGATGGCACGTTCCAGAAGCTTTGAGGCAAAGGGAAGGAGGGAGACTGGATGGTAACTAGAGGGGTCAGATGGGTCCAGGGTAGGCATTTTGAGGATGGGAGAAACAGTGGCATGCTTGAAGGCGGTGGGGAAGGAGCCAGTGGAGAGGGAGACCATTTACCTATCTCTCTTTAGTGGCTGCTTAGCCAGGCTAAACATGAGCAACCCAGTGTGACAGCAAGGAAGGATGTGTCCAGTCACAGTGTGTAGAATGAGACAGGAAACGTACTCTGCCACATATATGACCTTGAGCAAAATCACTTCATAAATATGCCCCACAACCTGTTTTGTTGCCTCTCAGCATTCCCTCCACAAAGTCTACACTTTTATAACAAAGCTGAACATACTATTTTAATGTCTAGTGCGAGGGCACTGGCAGAATTATCCTCAGGCTGGAGGGGTGTGACCACATTGATGTGAAGGGGGTTCTCCCACCTTCTTTTAGATGTGGTCCCACCCACTGCAAACTGTTCTGACATCATGGTGCTCCAATCAATGCTGAATATAAGTCAATGGAATTTTTATGGGGAGTGCAAAAAGGGTGCCTTTATTATGCAGGTTTGAGTCCCTATTTTATGTTTTCTGTGCCTCTACAAAATTTGGCTGAAATTGGCCAGTGGGATTAAGAGTTATTAAGAGGACACAGACACAAACAGAAGGCGATTGCGTATGACTTCTTTCCAAAGAAAAGCAAGGCAAGAAGTTAAATGACTGGGAAGCAGTATATGTGCTCTGCACACTGTGGAAGGTCTCCAAAATTTTACTCAGTGTCACATGGTAAACATGTTTATGCCTGTTTTGGAGGGAAACAAATATGTTGCTCTTTTCCAGAGTGTTTTTAATTTCTGAAGCAACAGGGGACACTTTAGCCTGGTGGAGAAGGTGTTGGGCCTGAAGTTGTGAGACAAGAGTTCAATCTGTCAAAGGCCTGAACTTGCTGGGTGGCATTGGGTAAGTCATGCTATCTCAGCTTCAGTTCCCCCTATCTGTAAAATTAGAATCAAGTCTTTTCATAGGATTGTTATAAGGGTAAACTAGATACCGATATACATCATCACTTTCTAATCCATATCTAGTTTACCCTCGTAAACAATCCTCTGTGCGTGTATATAGGCATATATCATACCTATATATGATAACTGCTGCTATGATTGCAATTGCAGGGAGTTTAAAATACTAGCCTGCTTTGCCAACAATTTTAGAGCCATGTGCTTTATTTGAAAATCTCTATCTATCTAAAATTTTGATGTCTGTCTGTTGGTTGGTCAGTTTGTCCGGCCTAAGACTTCTTTATTTTAAGCTGCAGAGGGTCCACTGAGGTCTTAAATGAAGAATCATCAAACCCTTTAGTGTCTGTCTGAAGGTTACAGAACCATGACCAAAGTTACATCCACCCATAGTAAAGCAGCCCACAGGTAAAGGGAACAGCAGCTGCTGTAGAGCAGTTGCTAATGTCACAATAGGCTGTTCTTCTGACTACCGTCAAGTCGGAGGAGTTAGCAGTAGGGTTAACACGTGTTCACCAGGGGATACACAGACGTACAACTGGGAAGACACACAGATGTGCATCTGCACGCTCCCGTCCTATGCCTGGCGGCCTGTATGCCAGGCTGACAGGCAGCCATGACGGCCAATGGTGGCCATGACGGCCATGGGGTAAAGCGATAACGCACTGTGAATTATCACAGGTTAACAGCTAGTACACTATAAACATACAGTGAGAGTCACCTCCGCTTGTCTACTTCTGTTTTCTACTCAGAAGACAGAAATATGTAAAAGACTTAACTTGCCAGCTCCAAGTTATTATATTTTGGGATGTTTACATGGCTACTCTTTATTCTATTTTTATGTTTTGTAAGTATACATTTTAGTATTATATTCATGTTTATTATAGGGAGGATTATATGTATTTGACCCACTCTCTTTTCTTCTTCATTTTAGGCTTATTAATTCATTTCATATTGTATGTTTATTAATCAGTGCATTTTTAACAAGTTACATTTATTAGTTTTTTTATATTCGTTGGTTTGGAGCTGCTGTATATGGTATTTAAATCAAGGAGTTTCTTATGTATATTTTTATTTTTAGTTTACTCCTGATGAAAAGCTTTGGATCAAAACCCATTGGGTTATGTTGTATATAGACCAGTTTATGGTGTGTTTTGCACGAGTTGTAAAGATATGACTTGAGTTTTATGTTGTGAACGAATATTATTGGAAGCAACGTTCTATTTATTTTCAGTAGCTTTTTTGACCTCCACTTGGTCCTTTGCTACTATTTTGACCCTACTTTTTGCTGTTTTGAGTATAAAATACTAATCTGCTTTGCCAATAAGTTGAAAATCATTTGCTTAATTTGAAAATACACTATAAACATAAAGTGAAAGTCACCTCCGCTTTTCTACTCCTGTTTTCTGCTCAGAAGCCAGAAATATGTAAAAGGCTTAACTTGGCAGCTCTGAATTTTCTGACAGCAATAGCTGCCTGAAACCTAAATGCACAACCACTCTCCATTATAAACAGGGGACTGCTGAACCCCTGATTTTGAGGAAACCGCTTGAGCTACATTGCTGAAAATGTAACCATGGTTATAAGTTGTGAGGACCATCATATGCACAAAGTTTGAAGAAGATCCATCAGGAAAATAAAATGCTATGACTGTCTTAACGTTAATTGGTTGTGGTCAAAATGCAGTGTCCTCACGATTTTGATTCATTAATATCTCCTCCCCCTGGATAAGTTGAGTCCCCAAACTTCACAGGATTGGCACATGAGATCAATAACAACAGCTTCTGATATATGATACTGATTGGTGCAGCCAAAACCGAGATATTAATGGTTAAAAAATTAGTTCTGCAGCCTTGCACATGCGCACTTGAGCTCATCTCTCCTGTCGGAGAGCCGGGGAAGTGGAACTCTGTAAACTATTGTAGTCTCCCCCTGGCTTGCGCACCATATGGAAGGCAAGCATACCTGCCACACACACACACACACACCCATGGCCCTGCCCTCGCTCCCTTGCCCCCCCAGGCAAAGCGGAGTCAGCACAGCTTGCTAGGGCCGGAGCCGGCACAGCCATGGCCAGCTGGGGCCCCGCAGTTGCATGGCTGGGCAGCAGGCTGCAGCCAGCTTCTCCCCCAATAAGTTGTTCTGCCTCCCCTCCCTGGTTCCTGTTCCCATCCCTCACCTTCCTCTCCCTCCTAGTAGCTCCAGCAGCAGCAGCACCAGGACACAGGGGATCGAGCTGGGAGAGAAGGCTGTTTATTTACAAACAGCTCCTCCCCAGTGCTGATCAGAAGGTTGTTGCCTTGTAAAGAAGGTTCTTCAAGATGGCTCCTAACATTCTCACCACTGGGTTGTGCACGCTCATCCTATCCAAATAATATACTGCATGATGGTCTCGAGCTCCCCTAGTATAAAAAGCACTCTCCCCCTCAGAATGACAGTTCCTTTCAACCCTTTCTAGAAATATAAGAAAAAAATTCTGTGTGGGCTGGAAGGGTGGGTTTTGTGAGAATGTTCGAAGCCATCTCAAAGAACCTTTTTTACAAGGTAGCAACCTTCTGTTGTTCTTAGAGTGGCTCCTCACATGCTATTTTTACATGGCTCCGCTGGGTGGGGGGGTCCGTGGGCGCGCCAGTGCACGCGCATCTCCACTCATCCACACCCACGGAGTAACCGCCGTTTCCCCCAGTTGCTGGTGGGGTGCATGGGGATGCGTGTTAGGCAGGCACGCATGCACCCCCACTCACCATGGATGCGTGCACAACATCGTTCACACGGGGCTCCCCCACCCATGAACACACAGAAATCTGCGTGTTCATGGGTGGGAGAGGCCCGTGTAAAAAGGGCCACATTCTCACAACTGTCTTACTTATACTATCTCAGGTAGGAATTTAGGATGTAAAGCAATATCTATTCTATCTTGGAAAATAAATCTGCAAATATGGTTCTGAGATTATTATGGCTGCTATTTCACTAACTTTTCTTAATGAAGTTATTGCTAACA
>QEPC01006817.1:3645684-3655697 GCA_003113815.1 Sphenodon punctatus
CCACCGATGTTAGATCTTTTTCGGTGGTCGCCCCTGTGCTGTGGAATTCGCTCCAAGAGGAGGCTCGGCTGGCTCCCACTCTCCTGCTGTTTCAGCGTACATGTAAGACCTGGTTGTTCCGTCAGGCTTTTGGCTAGGGGTGGGGTGGGGATGGGGGCTTTCCCCACATATTGGGGTATTTTTAAATTGAAATTGTAAATTGTTTTAAAATTTTATATTGTTTTAATGTTTTAATGAATGTTGTTCGCCACCCCGGGCTGCCCTGTGGGCAGGAGGGGTGGGATATACATTTTAAATAAATAAATAAAAATAAATAAACTGCCCACCTCTGCCACCAGCGGGCAACCCTCCCCCCTGGAGGGTCACCCCTGCTCAAACCAGGGGTTCCCCTCCACACCACACCCCAACCACCCTCTTGTCACGGGAGGTAGGGGGGGGGGAAGGGGAGGCAGGAGTTCTGGGGGAAGGGAGGAGGGTCTGTTGCCAACAGGGGAGGGGAAAGGGGAACGAGAGCAGAAGGGCAAGGGAGCACGGAAAGGGGGAGGGGCGGGTCCCTCTCCGTTCGGGATCACAATCGAGGTAAAGAAATTCCCTCAGGGTCTTGTTTGGGCTTTCCCCCCAGTCCAGAGGGCAACCCGACTAATCACACGGAATGGAGAGGAAACCAATTGCCCCAAGGGGGAAATGGGGAACAAGACCCACAGCCAGGTGAACTACAGAGGTCCCAGGGTGCAATATAGGTCGGGGGGGTTGAGGGAACGAGGGGAGAGGGGCCAGGCGTAAGGGAAAGGGGAGGAGAAGGAGGGCTCACAAGGACAAGGGGTCGTGGGGGACAGGGCACTCAAACCAGGCTGAGGTCACAACAGGGTAACAGGAAGGGAGACGAAGGAAGTGCAATGGAGACACAGATCAAAACTACTCACTCAGTCAACGGGGTCAAATAAGGGAAGGGACGACAAGAGAGAATCAGCTTCTCACACTCCACACCAGTCACTTCAGGGAAAGGGAAACACAGGGAAAAAAACACCACACTCTTGACCAAGGGATCAGACAAGGGTCCAGGCAACAGATCCAAGGGGGGGGGGCAGCCTCTCATAAATGATTACCGCCGGTGGCTCTCAGCCCCGCCAGTACAATATATAGCCCCCTTTCAGGTGTTTCCAATGTGCTCAGGGCGGCGCCCCAGACCGTCACTGAACCCGGTGTCCCGCCAAGCGTGCGCTGCATCTGGGTGGGGTTCCGCTCCTTGATTGAACCTGAGCTGACTCCACCCCCTCGCCACGGCCAACGTCGCCCTCCAGACTTCCACGCCGGCCTGCTAGTTTCCTAGCAATGCGGGGCATGCTGCTGCACGGGGTCTGGAGGGTGTGAGGTCCGGAGGGCACGTGACCGTACACCTCTCCTGCCACCAAAGGGAGGCCGTTAACCTCCACCACCACACACCCCAACCCTCCCACCCACCACCCAAATTTTATCCCTCCACAGTCAATTCCCCACACAATACGTATAAGACCACACCCCTCAATCAATATCTTCATCCCCCTGCTCTCACCCAAGCAGGGGAGGGGGCGCAAGGCACTGTCTGGGTCGTTATCACTATGCTGGGCCGCTCTGCAGAGCAAAAACGATCTCAATTATGGCCGCCCGCGTCTGCAAACGGCCAGCCAGCGGCACCCTTCAGTACCCTACTCTTAACTTCCTATCACTGCCTTCCAAATTCAGTCTTCTTCCTTCCCCAATATATCCATCCATCTGCAGACTGTGAAACCACACTGGGGCTCCATTAGATAAGGTCCATGAATAAACCTGAAATGACAACGTGAGAAAGAAGCACTGGTGTAAGTTACAAGCCCATAGAGCCTCAGACACAGGAAGTTCCAACCTATGGAGGGCCCTCAGTGATTCACCCCTCAACACATGGGGCACACAAATAAACTAGAAACAACATATGCAAAGTATATAGTCCCCACCAGCACCTGGAACACAGAGATTTCCAGCCCTGAAAGTGATGTTTAACTGACCATTAAAATGGTCTGTGGTGGGGTGGGCGGAACCGTTCTCAAATGATTCCGTTCATTCCTGGCCAGAAGAACTCAGCATGTGGTACTGCGGGAGTGTACATCGTCCCCCCGAGACCTCACATATGGAGTTCCTCAGGGATCCATTCTATCCCCTCTCCTGTTCAACATGTATATGCAACCTTTGGGCGAGATTGTGAGAGGGTTTGAAGTTCAGTGTGATCAATATGCTGATGACACACAGGCGTGTTTTCATGACCTTGGCCTCGCAGTCTCAGTGTTTGCCTGATGTCTGGTTGTGGTGGGGGATTGGATGAGGACGAGCTGTCTGAAGCTGAATCTCGACAAGACAGAGGTGATGTTGGTGGGTAAGGGCAAGGGAGTGGAGGCCCCTGTCAATGATGGGGTGCGTCCCCCAGGTTCGGAGTCTAGCAGTCCTCCTCAACTCACAGCTTCACCTGGATGTCAGGTAGCAACTGTGGCGNAGACAGAGGTGATGTTGGTGGGTAAGGGCAAGGGAGTGGAGGCCCCTGTCAATGATGGGGTGCGTCCCCCAGGTTCGGAGTCTAGCAGTCCTCCTCAACTCACAGCTTCACCTGGATGTCAGGTAGCAACTGTGGCGAGGAGTGCATTTGGTAAATTACGTCTGTTCAACGTCTTCGGCCATATATTTCGGGTTTCAATCTTGCCACCATCCATCCATGCTTTCATCACTTCAAGACTGGATTACTGCAATGCACTCTACGTGGGGTTACCCTTGGCGAAGATCCAGAGGCTGCAGCTGGTGCAGAATGTGACGGCTCATCTCCTAGTGGGGACAAGTCACTGGAAGCACATAACACCTGTGCTCTGCTCTCTGCACTGGCTGCCTATAGTCTTCTTGGCCCAATTCAAGTTGTCGGTTACCACCTTTAAAGCCCTATACAGCCTGGGCCGCACTTACGTGCGGGACCGCCTCATCCCTCATGTCCTGGATCGGTCAACTGGGGTCGCCCTCTTAGAGGTCCTCTAGGTTTCCCAGGTGACAATGCTCAAGGGGGCGTTCTTGGTGGCTGCACCGTGGCTATGAAATCCACTCCAGTTAATCTGGATCTCCCCTCCTTCCGCAGACAATGTAAAACCTGGCTGTTTCACCAGGCTTTCGGTGAGGGGGACAGGTAGTGGATGGGGGGTTTTCTGTTGGGGATTAGGGGCAATTATTTATTTGCTCAGGCCTCTGCTGTTTTTATGGTTTTAAATGATACTTTTATATTGAAGTTTATATTTTTGTATTTTGTTTTTTATGTTGTTGTTCACCACCCTGAGCTGCCATTGGGCCGGACGGGGCAGTATATAAAAGAAAAAATAAAATAAATAATAAATAAAATAAAATATAACATTTTCTTTTTTCTAATAGGTGAGGCAGACTGTCTCTGGGTAATTTCAGATGTGCTGGGCCTCCAGGCCCAACATGCTGAAACCTGGACTGGGATCCATTCCGGACCCTGGTCTGTGATCAGGCCAGCTGTCCTTTAGATGTGCTGGCCTGATCAGTGGGGAATCAGGGAGGGGATGGGGCAGTGCAGCCCGACATGCGGCTGCTCAGCCCTGCCCCCCACGCGCTTCCATGGCCGGCCGCCCACCCTCAGGGAGACAGGCGGGTGCAGCAGCCAATCAGGCCACTGCGCCTGATCCCATCCCATGGTTGGGACCTAATTCCGGGAGGGGGTTGGGTAACTTGGGGCCATTCCCAGCCCCGTCCCGGATCATGGCCAAACTAATCATGGTTCTGGAGGTGAGGCTGGCCTCACCTCCAGAACCGTGGTCAATTTGATCCTGGTCGGGTGTACAGGGTGGTGAACATCTGGCCAGGAGCAAATAGAGGTGCATTTTTCATTTTCATTTCATTTTAATTTTGTACCCCACAGACTACACCACAGGTGTCTCGAAGTGGCTTACACTCACAAATGAAATACAATATAAATACATAATAAACAGCACACAATATAATACATAATCTAAACAATACATAATAATCTAAACCTATATCAAATATCAACCCAATAGCAGTCCACTTGAAGGAAAATATACAACCCCAACCCCCCCTCCTGTCCCAAACCCCAATCCCCACCCCCAACCCATTCCCTGCTGCCTGCTCTCACCAGGCAGCCCCAACCCTTACGCTGCACCCACCTCACACCTGGGGCTGCCCTCGGGACCTCTCCCCCCTCCCCCTCCCACCCATTTCACCCCACAAATCACATCTCCAAGAGGCTCTGCTACAGATGCATGGGCCTACAGCCCTGCCAACAGTGATATTTAAGCTGGCCCAACAGATCCAGCTTCCAAACAGTATAGATCCAAGCCCCACCCCTCCCCCATGGCAGGAGGGAGGAGGAGCAGTCCCAAAGTGGGGGCAGCCCGGAGAGTGCAACGGGTCCCCTAGGTGCAGGGCTCTGAAGGTCCCCCTCGAACTCCTATCTGCCGATCAGGGGTCTTGCCTCCACCCCCTTCACATGGAGAGGCCACATCCGCTACTGCCCTGCTGACGGCCCCAACGACACCCTTAGGTGTCGCCCTTCAGCTGGCGCCCAAGGGTGCCACCTCAGGGCCTTTCTACTTGTAAAAGTGAGGAGGCAGGTGTCACGTGCTTCTCCATCCCCTCTGCAGCTCCAGGACTTCACCCCTCCCCCGCAACAGCTTGTAAGGGCGCCACCCCAGGGCCTTTCTACCTGTAAAAGGGAGGAGGCAGGTGTCACACGCTTCTCCGTCCCCTCTGCAGCTCCAGTGCGTCACCCCTCTCTGCCCCCAGCTTGCAAGGGCATGGGATTCTGCCACCACACCACATCCACTGTGGTTCAGTGTGGCTAGCAGCGTTCCCGTCATGTCTGAAAATACCCGTCACACATTCTGATGTTAGGAAGGGGCTCAGACTGCCATTTTGCAGAGCCTCAAATTATCTGGATCCAGCACCAATTTTCATCTGTCACACAATACATTCACTAGCTGGAAATTAAACCGAGGATGGTCACTCAAGTAACTGCACTATTACAAAGCATGACTTCCGTAACGCAAGCTGAATGCTGCCTGAGGAAATGGGCTTTGAGGCCTCCACACCCAGCTTCCCTGGGCTTTAAGCAACTACAATGAATGAGGATTAGGAAGTTTCACAACTGAGGCAAGATCTGTCTGGGGTACATCTTAGCAGAAGTGAAGAAGGGTTCTGAATCCCTAATCTACCTCTTGAATCCATCCTGAATAGACCACATAGAAAGTTGTCTTAAGCCTATTGGCATCCAAGTTCTCTAAATTGCACATCAAACCAAGAATACAAATTGACAACTAGTTGTAAATTTCAAACTGGTAAACAGCAAAATCCAGAGAGCTAAATTTACAGTTCAATTCCAACTTCAGCTGTCAGTCTGAATAACTCCGTGGATGAGTATTAATGCCCAAGTTAATAATCAGAGCCATCGTATGTCCTGAGCTTGGCAGGATAACCAGTTTAGGAGGTGCTTTCTCTTTTGAGATGGGAAACCTCAAACCACAGTCAGAAATCACAGCAGACAGGATACATGAAACGTACTGTGACATGACTCCAGTCTAAATTCAAAGATATTTTTCTACGTTTGATACACCTCAAGGCATTTTAAATGTAAACTTGTAATAGCTTCAGAAAACTGTATAACAGAGGTAAAACCTCTAAGTTATTAACAGAGGTAAAGCATTAAGTCTCTAAGCCTTTCCTTAAAATTTAAAAATAGTGCTTTTAATTTGCTAAAAAATAAGTTCTTCAAAATAATAGTAATAGAAACTACAGATCAAATATTTTCTTGGGACTAAGCATGCTCAGGATAACTTGAACTGGAAATTTGGCCACTGAAAAAATGTAATGTACAATCTGCTCCTAGAAAAGAAGCAATTGAACAGAAACCTCTTTCCTCAGTGTTCTACCTGCTGAAACAGGTACCATGGTAGACAAAGGCAACAGGCCTAATATGCAATTAAAACTTAATTATTTCATTAAAAGTCTACCAATAACAGAGGAAGTATCTAAGATCTTTATAACACCCTCATTCAGAAACACATCCTAACAGCATAAAATTATTTATCAATTTTGTTACTTCCCTGAATTCTGACTGATGGACACAATTAGATGGAATGTTAGAATTCTGCATTCTTTCTAGGAAAATTCACTTCCACACTACACCAATTTCACAAAGCACCTAGTGTAGCCACTTTGAAAATTGGTATTAAATTGGGCTTATATTTCAAATGTTGGCCTGTACCAGTCACTTTCATACGGTAAGATTATCACAATCACTGTGGTTTAGAATGTGTGATGTTTGCCCAAGTCTAACAGATAAGGTTTCCCATGTGTGACAAGAGGGGGAAAAGCTCTCGGGTGAGTGTGAGAGAGAACTTTTCATGAAATTACAGGTGTTTTAATTAGTTCCCCTGACACTTTCCACTCTTCTTTTGGTGCTTGTTTTCCATTTGTCTGCCATACCCCATCACAAACTCCCTCCCTGTCCACATCCGCCTTGCCCCCTCCCTTCATACCTTCAAATCTCTCCTTAAAACTCACCTCTTTCGCTCTGCTCTGTCTGACTCTTTATCCTGCTGAGCCACTATTCCTATACCTACGATCGGTTTACCCTTATCCTTGCAACATGGACCTGCCTGCTGTCATTCTCATCGTAACCAAGCCAAGTACGTGCACTTGAGACCTCGCATCTTCATGAATGTTAGACCCCTTGTCTCTCCCTCTGTTCCCCTTCCTAAGTCTCTCCCCCAGCTCCTGTCTCTCAGATTGTAAGCCCTAGAGGCAGGGACCGTGTCTATTTTATTACTTTGTAAAGTGCCAGGTACACTGCTTGCGCTATATAAATGTTTGTTAATAATAATAACAACAAAGTCAAAGCAAAGTTTATTGTTTCGACAATAGGTCATAACAAAAGATATATGCAGTGAGACAAAACCACACAACAAAAACTCCAACATTAAATCAAGACCCAAGTGAACATTTTCAGTAAAAGCAGCTACCTGCTGCCCAGTCCTCACTAAAATATAAACATAGCATAATTTAATAGAACCAATTAAATCACCTTTCGGCTGATACATCTAACAAGCACATTTGGAGTTGAAATTAATACCTCCTAAAAAAATCTAAACATGATGAATAGTTTAGCTGTAATTCTAAATGGATGTCCCCCCTGCCTCCAATGAGATATGCAAGTATACTTGTATGGCCAGTAGGTTAATAGCCATAGTAAAGTTATCCCAACAGGAAATATAGTACTAAAAAGAACCCTAGCTCTTCTGTGGAGCTTGAGTTTGGGAGACTCTTGTCTTGACCCCTGAGAATTTCAATTCAATCAATTTCTTTAATACACAAGCACGTCCCCACCTCTCCAGGCACAAAGGGGGTGGGGGGGATTATGCTATTTGTTCATATGGCATAAAAGACTGGCCATTGCAAAATTGGAACATCCATCAAACTTAATAACTATAAAAACTTAAAAGGAAAATTTGTGTAAAATTGGGCCCAAACACAGACAAAATTATTTTAGCAAAGATAACAATCCTCACAATTAGCATTGCCCCGGCCTTGATATAGTGGGCCAGAATTTATTCGTTTTCCCTGCCCGAGAGATTATATTTCTGCTTTATGACAAATACTCTCCACAGGAATTCCGAGACCTTGGACGTAATAGCAGCGGAGTCATCATCCAGCAGGAACCTCAAGTAGAACACATTTTGCCTACCAGGGCAAACAGCTAAGAGTGGGGTAATAAACCTAGTGCATGCCTCATTAAAGAAGGGGCAATAGAGCAGAATGTGCTCAATTGTGTCGATTTGATGTAATTGGCAATGGCAATGGCGCTCCGCATGGGGAACCCCTCTATAATGACCTCCACCAAATTTGAGGGAAAGAAATTAAATCTCGCTAAGGTGAATAGCCTCCTCTATTTAGGAACCTTGCTGTTTACAAGGTAAGCCATAGGAAAATGAGTTTTGTTCATAATCGGGTGATATCCTCCTAGCATTCTATTGTCCTGAAGGGAAGCAAAGGTTTCTTGCCATGTGGTATCGTATTCGCTTTATTAGGCTCTAGCTTCCACCATGGCCAAAGAAAATATAAACCACCACCATACAACAACATTTCACAGATACCCCAGGTGGAACCAGCCATCTGGTACATTAACCGTATATATCAAAACTTACCTATGCATATACATATACAATAATAAATTCAAAACAATTTACATCAATTATAAACATGATTTATACAATTTATAAGCCCTGTTGGATATTATAGTACCTGAGACTTAATGGTGGCTTACCCTTTCGGGAAATATGACACCAACACTTATCCCCTCACCGACAGCACCTACATGTATGCAAGTTAGTTATTTAAGCGGCTTACCCTTCACGGGGGTTATGCTGCCAACACTTGTCCCCTGCCTAAAGGTACCCTTGGGAGGGTAATAAAGGGTTTATCTTTGGTGGAACTGATCTTATCACCTCTAATCATTCCCACTAGCCTTTAATTTTGTTTGGATTGATAGCCTCCTTTTCCCAGCCAGAGCTACATAAATGGCAATCGCCTTCAGCTCCTCCCTACCTCGTAGTCCCAGCAAGTACAGATAACAGCCTTCATTAGTTAAATCCAATATGTGGTATCAGAGAGTCTATCAAATCCATCACAAAGTATTGTTTGCACTGCATAGGATCTAATGCATGCAAAGCACTTTGGAAGTTTCGGGCCTGAAATAAGCTATTAAGGTAATTGCCATTATAGCATATTTAAATGACAAGGTCCTTTACAGATGCAATTCCCAAACTGCATGAACTAGGGTAGCCCCATTCATTTCAATGGGACTATTCCAGAGTAAGCAGTTTGAGGATCACAGACTCAGTAGATTTTTTTCTACTGAAATTATGTTGGTAAGTCAGTACGTTGGCTCAGAAAATTCAAGATTTTGGAATATAAAAACTTACACAGGACACAACACAATTAATGTTTTTAAAAATGAAAAAACAAATTTTAAAGCCAAAAACTGCTCATGGAAATTGTATTGTTCCACTAGTCTTGACTATCAAAATTTGTCAGAATTTTTTCAGTTTTCATGAGCTGAAACTTTTCATTCTGGTCTGTTGTTGGTTAATTTAATGGGCTACCTGTTGTCCGTTCTGGAAATGAATTTTTTATTTTATTTTTTAGAAATTACAACAAAATGTGAAAGCTCACTTCCAAACATTTTGATTGAGACTAACACGAACACACACACTCCCCATAAAGATCTGCATTTTTTTTTCTATTTTAGTAGTTTAGCACTAAACCATGAGAAGTAGTAGATGGGAAACAGTGTATTTTGTGACAAGCAGTTCAACTGTTCTATAACGTGTTCATCTTAATGGCTCACGTCTGCTGCTTTCACACTGACATTTATTATTTATTTATTTATTGACTTTGATGTCTTAGGCGCTGCCTCCTGCTATAGCAGCTTAGGGCAGCTTACAACATATTAAAGCCATATAAAAATGTATATAAACATAAACAACAAATAGACAAAATACAAACAACAATATAAGCAGCAGCAATAAAACCCCCACAGCAGAGCACAAAACCCCCTCCCAGCCACCTACCCATCACCTGTCTGCCTTGCCAAAAGCCTTGCAGAACAACCAGGTCTTACACGGTCTTTGGAAAGAGGGAAGGTCTGGGGCCAAGCGGACCTCTGTCGGGAGTTCCACACCCTCCTCATCGTCACCACCCGAGATACTTGAGGGACCCCGAGAAGGAAACTCCCAGTCGACTGCAGGAGCCTATCCAGGACCCAGGGGATGAGGCAATCCTGCAGATAGGCAGGGCCCAGGCCGTATAGGTTAAAACCAACACCATGAATCGGTCCCAGAAGACTATAGGCAGCCAGTACAAAGATTGGAGCACTGGTGTAATATGCTCACAGTGACCCATCCCCACAAGGAGGTGGGCCACCACATTCTGCA
>QEPC01006817.1:3685141-3698714 GCA_003113815.1 Sphenodon punctatus
CATGGTCTCTCAAGTGTGGAGTCTGGGTGTGCTCCTCGATTCACGCTCAGCCTGGAATCTCAGGTTGTAGCCGAGGCGGAGAGTGCATTTCGGCAGTTACATCTTGTCCGGCGGCTTCGGCCGTATCTTTCAGACTCTGACCTTGCCATCGTCATCCATGCCTTCATCACCTCGTGGCCGGATTACTGCAACGTGCTCTACGTGGGGCTGCCCGAGAAGTTGGTCCGGAGGCTGCATCTGGTGCAGAATGCCGCGGCCCGTCTCCTTACAGGGGCGGGCCGCAGGGAGCACATGACGCCTGTGCTCCGGGCTCTGTACTGGCTGCCTATAAAGCACCGGGCTAGTTTCAAGGTGCTGGTTCTGACCTTTCAAGCTCTTCATGGCCTGGGCCCTGCTTATCTGCAGGACTCACTCCTCGTGTGACCACGTGACCCTGAGATCATCCGTGGGAGCCTTTTTGGAGGTTCCCTGGGCTAGATGGGTGGCCACCGATGTTAGTTCTTTTTCGGTGGCTGCCCCTGTGCTGTGGAACTCACTCCCACATGAGGCTCGGTTGGCCCCCACTCTTCTGTCATTTTGACGTTTGTATAAGACCTGGCTGTTCCGCCAGGCTTTTGGCGGGGGGTGGGGGGTTGGGAGGGGGTTGTTTTTCTCCCTGCATATGGGATTTTTAACTTTTAAATTGTTTTTATTGTTTTATTGTTTTTAAATTGTTGTTCGCCGCCCCAAGCTGCCCTGTGGGCAGGAGGGGCGGGATAAAAATCTTTTATAAATAATTTTTTCGTAATAAATAAATAAATAAATTCAGGCTAAATTAGTCCTTTTGTAGAGACCATTAGAAGGAGAAGAAATGGGAGTCCTGGATAAACAAGGAAGAAACCTCTAGCTGCTGGGAAACAGGAAATGAACTGGGGTGCGTAGACAAATAAACTCTGTTAAATAATTCTATTAATGCCAGAGTTTGGTCATCTCTCTCTTTGTCTACAAGCATGCATTAGATACTCTCTGCAGTTTCAAATCCTGACCTGCCTGAGGAAGGACCTGTGAGGTCCGAAAGCTTGTGCACCTACACCTACTTGAGTTGGTCCAATAAAAGATATCGCCACACTATTTTGTCTCTACTGTCTATATTTGGGACCAACACGGCAACCACATTCACTCTCTCTACTGACAGGCATTCATTACCCATTGACAGAACCACGTAATTATAAATACATATCCTTAAGTTTAATTTCTTCAGATACTTAATTCCGTGTCAGATATACATTATCGTTTGCATGGGAAGTTTCTGATAGCTGTCCAAATGAGCTTTAGAGTTTTTATCAAATGATGTATCTAAGGCTTTGCTGTATGAACTGACTCATTGACTAATCACAATACAGGAAGCACTAAAGTGCTCCATAAGGTACTGCAATAGCTTCAACTCCCTAATTGTCAACTGCAGTCAACTAATTGTCAATTGTCAACTGCAAAAGCTTCAACTCCCTAATTGTCAAGATCTTTACCTGCAGATTCCTACACTGTCAGTGTCAAATTTTACAAGTACGTTTTCACTTGGTAATGAGAACAACTTACACCAAATTACAATATCATAGTCTTCATATGCAGACGTCAGGAACTCATGAAGATATGGCCGCATTAGCTCTACCCCACTCTCTGCACATGACCTGTGGTCTGAAAAGAAAAATCAGCAGTCTATTTGTATCAGTTTAGAATAGTGTTCTTTGATCATTCCCATCATACGTTTACCTGTTTATGTCCTTAATTTCTCAAGGATGTGAGCACTTCAAACAACATTATTATATTTATTTTAGCAATATCCACCACCATATAAAAATGGGAAGTATTATCTCCAATTACACAGACAGGGAACTGAAGCAGAGAGTAAGAGTGAAATTCTTGACTGCACTGAAGCCAATAACAAATTTCCCACTGATGTCTAGGCAATTGCTGAAGACTCTCAGGAAGTTTGTGGCAAATGCACCAGTGGGACCCCGGTTTGCCTGAGATTATTAATTATTATTATTATTATTATAAGCATTTATATATAGCGCCAGCAATGTACCTGGCGCTTACAAAGAATAAGATAGATATGGTCCTTGCTCGAGAGCTTACAATCTAAAGACAGGGGGAGGGGAGACAGGGAAGGGGGAACAGAGGGAGAGACAAGGGATGCGACATTCATGAGGATGCGAGAGCTCAGGTACACGTTCTTGACTTGGTTACAGTAAATTGGTAATTTGCAGATAACAGGTGCTTAGCAGGAGTTTGGAAGAGCGGAGAGGAAGAGGTGGGTTTTGAGGAGGGACTTGAAGGCGTGGAGGGTGGGGGCAAGGCGGACGAGGGCAGGGAGGGAGTTCCAGGCGTGCGGGGCAGCGAGGGAGAAGGGACGAAGGCGGTTGGGGGAGCAGGGGAGGCGTGGGAGGGTGAGGGAGGGGATGGAGGAGGATCGGAGTGCTCGAGCAGGGGTTTGGAGGGAGATCAGAGCAGAGTGGTAGGGGGAAGCGAGGTTGTGAAGGGTTTTGTAAGTGAAGACAAGGAGTCTGTACAGAATACGCTCAGGAAGAGGGAGCCAGTGGAGAGAGGGGAGGAGAGGCTGCACATGGTCAAAGCGACGGGCTAGGTGGATGATCCTGGCAGCAGAGTTTTGAACAGAGATAAGGGAAGAAAGGTGAGAGCAGGGAAGGCCAGTGAGGCGGAGGTTACAATAGTCGAGGCGTGAGATGACTAGGGCATGGATGAGAGTTTTGGCAGAGGAGACAGACAGAAAAGGGCGGATCTTGGCAATGTTGTGGAGGGAGAAGCGGCAGGATTTGGCAACAGAGTCAATGTAGGGTTTGAAGGTAAGGCGCAAGTTGAATATGAAGCACAAGCTGCGAGCCTGGGGGACAGGGAGGATGGAGACCCCGTCAATGGCAATTGACAGGGAAGAGGGAGAGGAAGGATTGGGACGGAAGATAAGGAGTTCAGTTTTCACCATGTTCAGTTTGAGTTGGCATTGAGACATCCAGGCGGAGATATCCGAGAGACAGTTGGTGAGACGAGCTTGAACAGAGGGGGAGAGGGAAGGAGCGGAGAGACAGAGTTGAGTGTCGTCAACTTATACATGGTATTGGAAGTCGTGGGAGGCAATGAGTTTGCCTAGAGATTGGGCGTAGATAGAGAAGAGGAGCGGGCCAAGGACAGAGCCTTGGGGAACCCCAACCGACAGGGGTAGGGAGGAGGAGGGGGAGGATTTAGGAAGAGATACATTGAAGGAGCAGTCAGAAAGGTAGAAGGAGAACCAGTCAAGGACAGAGTCCCGGAATCCAAGGGAGTGGAGCGATTCAAGCAGGAGCGAGTGGTCAACAGTGTCAAAGCAGCAGAGAGATCAAGGAGGACCAGAATAGAGTAAAGGCGGTTGGATTTAGCCACAAGAAGATCGTTGGTGATCTTAGCAAGAGCAGTTACCTCCCTCCAGTTTGATGATGAACCACTGATGATCACTCTTTGAGTACAGTTTTCAACCAGCCATGAATCCACCTTGTTGCAGTGGAGTGAAGGGGGCGGAGTTGGCAGAGAGGAGGTCAAGACAACGGGAGTAGACAACCCATTCAAGGAGCTTGGAAGCAAAAGGGAGGCGCGAGACAGGACGGTAATTAGAGGGTTCAGAGGGATCCAGAGTGGACTTTTTGAGGATGGAGGAGACTGTGGCGTGTTTAAAGGCAGAGGGGATGGAGCCAGTAGAGGGAGAGGCTGATGATGTGCAGGAGGGGAGGGGCAACAGTGGAGGCAATGGAGGTCAGGAGGCAGGAAGGAATGGGGTCCAGGGGCAAGTGAAGGGTTTGGAGGAGGAGAGCAGGGAGGAGATTTCCTCAAGGGAGCCGGGAGGGAAAAGGACAGGAGAGAGGTGGGGGAAGGAGAGGGGGAGTAGCAGGGGGAGAGGACTTGGAAGCAATATCCAGATGGATCTTGTCAATCTTAGAGGTGAAAAAGAGAGTAAGATCCTGAGCAAAGAGAGAAGAGGAAGGAGGAGGATGGGGGGGTTGAGAAGGGGAGTCAAAGATGGAGAAGAGGCGGCGAGGGTCCTGGGAGCAGAACTCAACGTGTGAGGCATAGTACTGCTGTCTAGTGGGGGAGATAGCAGATTTGAGCAATGAGAGGCAGAATTTGAAGTGGAGGAAGTCAGCATGGTAGTGAGATGTGCGTCAGAGGTGTTCCGCAGTCCGGGTGCAGGAGCGGAGATGGCGAATGATGGGGGTGAGCCAAGGGCGAGGGTTACGGGAGCAAGCCGGGCGGGAGGAGAGGGGGGCAAGGGAGGCGAGGGTGGAGGCGAGAGAGGAGTTGAAGGCGGAGATGGTAGAATCAGAGGAGGAGGAGGAGAAGACTGAGGGGAGAGGGAGGAGGCAAAGTCCTGGGGCGTAATGACCTGCAAATCACGGAAAGGATGGGGAAATGGTGGAGAGGCGGGGGAGCAGTGGGAGAGGTTGAAGGATGCAAGGAAATGGTCAGCGATGGGATGGTGTTTGAAGGAGAGATCGGAAACAGAACAGTTCCTAGAGAACACGAGATCAAGAGAATTACCATCAGTGTGGGTGGGGGAATAAGTCCAGAGGTGGAGATTAAAGGAGGAGGCTAAGGAGAGGAAACGAGCGATGCAAGGTTGGGAGGGTGCATCAACATGGATACTGAAGTCGCCAAGGATGAGCGTGGGGATGTCGTCAGATCCAGCACAATTTGCAATAAGCATCTTGAGAAACAGTGTGGTGTAATGGCTAAATGTGCAGTACTTGGACCAGGAGGTAATTGGGGGGGGAGGGAGACCCTGGTTCAAGTCTCGCCTTAACCAGAAACTCACTGGGTGACCATGGGCCAGTCACAATATGCTCCCAGCCTAACCTACCTCACAGGGTTGTTGTGAGGATTAAATAGAAGTTGTGTTAAATTGTTGTGTGTAAAGCGCTCTGAGTGCCATGGCAGGCGGGCACTATATGAAGAGTATTATTTATTATTATTATTATTATTATTATTATTATTATTATTAGTCCATATTACTGCCACTCTTTCAAGAGAAAATGCAAGAGACAACCCAGATACTTCGTTTTAGTCATGTAAACATTCTCTAATGTCTGCAGATTCTGTTGCTTTGAAAAGACATTAATAAAGAGGGACCTCTTTACCACAGCCTCTTACTAGTTATTTGGGATGAGACTTCACACCAAAATTATACTGCACTAAGTGAAGAGGGGGTAGGGGAGAAGGATGCCCAACTTGACTAGTTTGTAAAATCAAGTTCCATGCTGTTCTGGGATAAGGACACAATTTTAAGTCACTGAGAAATTTCCAATTTCTTAAAAAAATAAAAATAAAAGCCATGCAGTTTAATACAGATTTTTTATTTTGAATGTTTGTTTTTAAACGGGTATTTCATAACTCTACAAGTCTCAAGAATGGATAAACCTCCTTTGTGAAGGTCAAGAGCATCTCTGAGTTCAAAAAGGGATTGGATAAATTCTGAAGAGAATAGGTTATTATGAATTATAACAAGGTCTATCAATGGCTATTAGTCCAGTTGGTCAAAGGATGAGACCTTGACTGTCAGGGGCTGGGAGTGACTAACAGGAAAGAATTGCTCCATTATGACCTGTTTGGCACTTCTCTGAAACAAATGAAGTTGGCCACTGTCGGAGACATGATGCTGGGCTAGATGAACCATTGGTCTGACCCAGTATTTATGTTCCTCCGCTGCCCACTCGCCTCCCTCCAAAATCTCAGTGATCTACTTTAATCTTTAAAACAACCCCGCTTTCCTCCCTCCTGCCATTTCAAAAAACAACTTTATTTTAGATACATTTTTATGCTAAAATTTTGTTTAATAGCTTCCCTGCAGCTTCCTGTGGGGAAAAAACCCCTATATATTGCTGCTTAAAATTAGCAGCACTAATCAAGGTCAAAGTTGTTTAAAGTAATAGCAGTAAAGACACATAAAACCCTGAAGATACTAAAAGGCAGCAGAACAGCATTACAAACAAAAAATATACATGCAGTTTATAAAGCAAAAGCAAACACTGAAGGGAAAAAATAGAAAATTGGTCTACAATTGTTAAGTTCCAAGAAGGGAAGCTTACCAAACAGCGTATAATCAACATCTAGCACCAACAATTTTTTCCCTTCTCTAGGAGGATTCAGGATTTCCACCTTGTACTCTTTGACTCTGCGGGAAATTTTTAGTAGATTTTCTTCCCTAAATACAACAGTAAAGAGTTATAGTAGACACATGAAGATAGAACATTTAACAACAGTGCAATACTTTTTGCAAGTGACTATAAATCCTCACCTATTTTCTACCTCAACAACTTCTTCTTCGATATCAAAATCATTGACAACATCATCATTGTCAGGGGGTGGTCCAAGGACATCTTCCTGTAGGAATAAAAAAATAAATAAATACAGCAGCATTAGAACACACTAGACCCTAGGATTGTTAATATCACTCATTACAGGAAAAAGGTAGAATGTTCATTCTTTAGTTTTCACAATAATGATAATTAAAATACTGATGGAAGGTAAGTGGAAGTCTTGCTATGGCAGTTTCCCATTACCTGCCAACAGGACTTATATTTAAGCCTGAACTCGGAGCAGCATATCTACTAGGGATGGGCGAACAGATCGCTGTTCGGGTTCGGTTGCGTTCGGTTCGGCCGCGTTCGGTTTGTGTGTTTGGGTTCGTCATTCGGGGGGATCGCCGGGTTCGCGTTCGGCCGTTCGGTTCGGCCGCATTTGGTTCGTGTGTTCGGGTGATTTGCCGAGATCAGGTTCGGCCATTCGGGTTCGGTCTAAAAATATCGCGAGCGCGCGGGAAGCCGGAAATCGCGCCGGAAACCGGAAATTCGTGTGCGTGTGGAGCTGTGAGGCGAGCGGGTGTGTGTTTGATTCGGTGGCTGCTTGGTTCGTGTGTTTTGACTGTGATTGTGTTGGGTTTAGCTGTGCTGTGTGTTTCGGTGGTTGGCGTGTGTTGTGAGTGACTGTTGGTGTGTGGGTTTTTTGAAAAAAGAAGAAAAAAAAAATGAAGAAGGCTGTTCACATCCTCCAGCTGGGGGCCAATTTGCCGGTGGAGGAGGAGGAGGAGGTGGTGGTGGTACCGGTGGAGGCCGCTGCACCTTCTACACCTCCTGTGGCACCGGTGGCTTCCTCTTCTGATGAGGAGGAAGCGGCGGGCTCTACTGCCATTCCTGCCAGGTTTGTAAATTTTTTTTTACTTTTAAGACAAGAAAGGCTGTATCAGTTAGAGCGAGCTCAGCTCACCGGCGTGCGGGTGGGTGTGTGGGTGGTGGGCATCAGTCAGGCACAAACTGGCCAACAGCGGGTGGCAGCGGATGTCTGCCACAGAGAGAGAGGGTACTGTAGTGTGGGGGACTTTTCCAGCAGTCAGGCATGAGTATCCCACCCAAACATGTGCCAGGCTATCAAGGGTCACCACTCTCCAGTTGCCATCCCATTCCATACGCACCCCCAAATAAGGGCAGTCTCATTCCTCCAGCCAGGGTCACATCTCGTGTCGCCACCTCTAGCACCCCAAGGAGGGCAGGATTTGCACGTGCTAGCCAGGGGCTTTCTAGTTGCAATATCTAGCATCCCCTATCACCCCTGGGAGGGCAAGATTTGCACGTGCTTTATGGGTTTTTTTAGTTGCCGTACCTAGCACCCACAAGGAGGGAGGATTAGAGGCATCATCATAAATGCATGATATTTACTTGGTGTTTAGAGTTAGTTAAAATTTTATTGTTGACCATAGGTCATTAACAATTTAACAGAAATTAAATATTACACAACACAAAGCCAAAATGCCACAAAAGGAAAAGGAGAACATTTCACAAAGAAACTGCTTGTCAATAGTAACGTACAAAAAACCCTTAGGCCACAAAGAGCCATTGCACAATACGTTATCTACATACAGAGACATAACTTAAGAGTTTTAACCCACTTCAAGAGATTTTCTTTCCAGGCTTTTGCTTAATGGCCACCAATTAACCTTTTCCGGGTCGCCAAGGCACTGAAGCAAAATTTAGCCACCAGTTTGGTAGTTTCCAAGGATCTGGGGGACAGTTATTTCTTGAGTAACATAGGCCAGTGCAGTGTATTTATCTCTCTTAATATGGGCTTCGATAGGGACTGTCGATTTTGCTCATATGCTGGACAGAATAATAGCACATGTTGCAAATTTTCAAGTACCCCATGATCACATAAAGGACAAAATCTTATACTTTTATCTACGCCATTGTATCGACCTTTCGTCCAAGCTGAAGGAAAAAGTTGAAAACGGAATAACGTGAATACACGTCTGAGGTGCGGATCATTCCATGTTATTAAGTAACTGTTGGGGCTATTGAGCATTTGAATAAATCGATAATCAGGAGCAATTTTCTGAGAACTAATCTCACTCTGTATCAATTGGGAATCCTGGTCTGCTATCCTGGCTTTGACCATAGTTATTGCCCTGGGATAATCATAAGACTTAAAAAACTCGATAGAGAAGCCTAGCCTTTATACTTGGTCCTTAATCCTATCCGACCAATCTGAGTTGAGCCCCTGCACAAGACCCAAAAGAGAACAATTCCCTATTCTATATACATTGGTCTTCAGCCAAAACGAAACCACCACAACTAAGGCCCTAGCTCTAATCAATGGCACCTTGGCCTCTGCCCGAAGTAACACTGCTGGAGTTCCCCATGGGGCGCCTAGAATTGTCCTTAGAAATTTATTTTGAAACTTTTCCAGTTTATCTAGGAATTCCCTGCCCCATATGGGGAATGCGTATGGGCAATTATCCCACGCCCCATATGGGCAATTATCTTCACCGCAAAAAGTCTAAGGGCTGGTGAAAACAACTGTCCTCCCTGCTTGTAGAAAAAAGAAATTATGGCTGCTAATGATTTATTTACTTTTTGCTCAACCTGAGTGAAATGGTTAAACCAAGAGCCAGACGCAGCTATATTAACCCCTAAATATTTAAACTCCTTGACCTGCTCAATTAATACATTACCCATCCTCCATAAAAGTGTTTTATCACTGTTCCTTCTTCCAGTAATCAAAACTTTAGTTTTATCGTAGTTTACTGACAATGACTCACGATTGCATTAAGCCTCAAATTTTTGGAGGGCCCTGCGTAGCCCTATCTGGGTCTGTGAAATTAGGACTGCGTCGTCCGCATAGAGTAGAATCGCAATCTTCCTAAGCCCTAAATTCTGGGGGTGGAAAGACTCATCCCTCAAAAATGCCACTACGCCGTTGAGAAAAAGATTGAATAGGGCCGGGGCCAGGATACATCCATGCCTGACCCCTTTCTCAACCGGGATTGTTGACGTTAATGGTAAGGAATGAGCAGTCCTCACTTGCATACTGTTCTCAGTGTAAAGCTTAGTAATTAAATAAAGACGACATGGGTCAATTGAGGTCTTACCTAGCTTATACCACAGTCTATCTCGATTGATTGAGTCGAAAGCGGCTCGCAAGTCGACAAAACACATATAAAGCTTTGAACTTCTAGTTTGCCCCGGTCTCCTATGCCCGGTGTATTTGGTTATAAGGGACGTAAGAATGTGGATCTGACTGACTGTTGACATACCCTTTCTGAAACCTGCCTGTTCAGGTTCAAGAAAGGACTCTCGATCTGCCCACTCCTGAAGTTTCCCCAGCAGGAATCTGGCATAAACTTTGCCGATCACACTCAAACTTATTGGTCTGTAGTTCTCTGGCTGCTGAGGATCACCTTTCTTATGGATAGGGATAACTCTACTAGCCAACCATTTCTTTGGGATATATCCCGTGCTGTTAATCGTTGTGAATACTGCGGCCAGAATCTGAGACCACCAGTCTAACTGCGCTTTCAGGAGTTCCACCGGGAAGAAGTCCCCTCCTGGGGATTTACCTGATTTTGCAGACAGAATCAATTGCTTGACACTTTCAGCTGAGACAGGCGCCCAGGAAGGAAGAATACCGATTCCTTGGACTACTGGGGTCTTTTGGACGGAGTTACAATAAAACATTGTTGTAAAGTAAAGTTCCCAGTCCTTATTGGATATATATGCTGTTTTTCCCTGATGTTCACATGTTTTGGCTTTGCGAACCAGAGCCCAGAATTTTTTATCATCCCTTTCCTGGACTGCAACCTCCAAGGCCTTCCACTGAGCTATGAAAAATTCCTTCTTTTTGTGTCGTAAGAGCCTATGATATTGGGTCCTAGCCTCGCAAAAAGCATCTTTATTAAATTGGGACGGGGCACCGAGGAATCTCCTAGACAGCTTTCTCACCTCTCCCCAAGACAGCCAACTTTCTCTATCAAACCAGACAGGCTTGAAATATAATAGTGGCCTAGCAGTTCTTAAAATAGTCAAAGCTGGTTGGAATACCTCTACTAATCTCTCAAAGTCCTCAATGATATCCCCCTTAGACTCTATTATTCCTTTAGCCAGAGACACTGTATCCTCTTGCACCCTAAGCCTCTCACACTCCTGTCCCACTTGGTCTGTCCATTTATTCCTTATTAATAACAAGGCCTGGGCTTGAAAGGAGCAATTTTGCTGACATAATTGGGACCTCTCCTCAGATCTTATCATCAAAGTTAAAGCCAAGGGGAAATGGTTCGTAAGGATGGATGGTAATATTGCAAAGTCGACCACTAGCTTTATTAAACAAAATGAAATTAAAATGTAGTCGATTACACTACTCCCCACCTCCGAGCTAAGTGTGAACTGGCCCCTCAAATCCGTACCCACCAGTCCATTTAATAATATCAAATCAAGTGATTGGGTCAGTTCAATTATATTTTTTGCCCTTGAGCAAGTCACTAAGTCGCAGGAGTTGTGTACCTTGTTATGGGGGATATTAGGCCGAATTCCCACTTCCCAGTTTTTTGGATTCGGATTCTTGTTGCCCAATCTTGTATTAAAGTCCCCTCCTAGGATAACATATGCGCTAGTGTAACGGGCTCTTGCTTTTTGTAAAGTATCCAATACTGTAAGCCACACACTGTCCTTATAATAAAGCGATGCTACTGGGGGGAACGTAAAGATTAGCCAATAACAGTTCCACATTCTTATTTAACCTCATATGCCACAAGCCAAAAAAGGGAGCAACTGAGTTGATTACTTTCAGGGAGTTCTCTAGGTCCATGGCAAGGAGGACTGCTACACCCCCATGAGGTCTACCCACCCACCCTTGATGGATGGGCCAAGATGTTATAAATCTTGAACCCCTGTATGACAAAATCTTGAACCGGCCATGTCTCTTGAATCAAAATGATTTGAAACTTTTTAATGGTATTCAGAAATTCTGGGTCCCTCAACTTCAGCTTAACCCCCGCTATATTCCAAGATAAAAGTGATAGTTGCGCAGGGTCATGTTCATCTAGTCATTGGGAGTTCTTATAAGGATAAGATGGAAAGGAATTCCTCATTTCTTTATCTCTTTCCTTTTTCCTGTCCTTAAAAGAGAACACCCCTGGTAACAAATTGTTTATCACATTATTTTCCTGAGAAGGGCTAGATCTGATTAGCCCTGGCTCTTCGTGTAACGGCAGGCTGCTAGTTAACACCTGCCCTTGTCCTATAGGATTGGACAGTGATGTCATATTTTCTTCCAAGGACGCCTCTGGGCTTCTTATTTTACTGCGATCCCTCCTGCCCTGTAATATTAGGGGATTTTTTTCCCTTAATGGCGTGGAAGTAGCAGTAGGAAACTCCTCTTCAATTAGGGACTGCGAATACACCGTAGTTCTCGTTTTAAGAGATCCAGATCTATTTTTAACTGGCCGCAATTTTCCAGAACACTTCTGAAGTTTTTTTGCCTCTTTCAGTTTAGTACAGAATTTATCTAATCCCTGACAAATCAAATTAAAATTAAGAGTCTTGCATCTCTATTCCTGCAAATGGCGGGTCAATTGCTCCACCAGCTTGTCCGGTGGAACTCTGGATCCTGAACTGCTCTGCAGGTTGGAACCCTAACTCTTGTACATCCATTGGTAAGGCTTCCCCTTCAGGAAGGGAGATTACACCCTGTGGATCCTGAGGAGCATGGGTTTCCACCATCCCTTCGCCCGTTGCCTCCCTGGACCTCACCAATTGGGGCACCAGAGTTTCACTACTATTCAGTTTTATTTGAAGGATTCTGGAGATATAAACCTCACGTTTGTTGAGAGACTCTTCCTTAGATTGGATTAGATCAACCAAACTAGTAGAACGAAACGTGACCTGTAACAGCCATCGCTTTTTGATGTTAGCGATATGCTCGATAATGTCATTCCTGGTAACTGTATCTTCCAAGAGGATTCTTAAATGCTCGGCTATGTTGAGGGGAGTGTTCCAAAATGGAAGAACCCCAGAAGGAAGAGGCAGTACGATAAACAAAAGGGCAAGAGGAGAATAACTGAAGCTTTTGTGGTTTTCGAGTAAAGCCAATTCTTTAGGTGCCGGGTCGACTAATACTACTTTATTTATACCGCTGGAGACCCGAGGAGATGTACCACCAATAATTGGAGGGGCCTTAGGAATTCCCTTTTGGATGGAAGTTTGGGTCGGGATTAATGCAGTAAGTTTGCCCTCAATCTGGTTCATTTTAGTAATCATTACACCAAGAGTGTGTGAGGTAATAATGGCTAAATCGCCAAGCAGATCCAAACACCCCAACTACTGCTGATCTGCCCTAAAAATCCTTTCACTAACCTCATCTACTGATAAGATGGCATTATTTTCTGTATCAACTCTGGTGCATCGGGATTCCGACTGTACCAAAGGATCAATTTGTCTAACTAGGCTATCTCTGGTCACACGGTGGTCTATTTTCCCAGAGAAATATGTTTTCAATGTGTCTTTGTTTAGCAATGTTTGCAATGGGGGACAGTGAGGGAACGCTTTCCTTTCTAGAACTTTTTGACATGGCCAATAACAGCCCAACAGCCTATCACAATTAAAATAATACAAAATAAAATAAAATTTATTATTAAACCTCAAAAGTCAGCCGTCCCTAGGGTGTGCGCTATAAACACACCAACATTAAAACCATCTACTAATGACAACTATATCCAAACAGGATTCAAGTTTTAAACCTTTAAAGCTCCCTGAACTTATACCCCAGCGACTTTCCAAAACTCAAGGCATGGAACCCCACTGGTCTAGAATGCTAATAGAGCTCAGAAATGCCGCCACTGGTACACTGACTCCTTTGCAGAGCTAGTCCTGGAGTGACTTACACCAGCCTTAGGGCCCAGCCCATCAAAGGGAAGAACAGGTCAGAGGGGGGAAATGAATAGTACACTAATTCTCCCTCCCAACCTAATTCCGAGCTTCTCGGCCAAACAAACAGGCAGATTATAGCAATAATAAAAACATTAACAAAAAGCTCAACAACGAGCCTACTTAGCGCGATCACTAGTGGTGGGACCCCGGGCCCATTACCGGTTACCGGATTTACCGGTTCTACGAAAACCGGATTCCCGGATTAAATCCGGTATACCGGTACCAGTTTTATTTCATTGGTTTCAATGGGGCGCTGTGTCCCCATTAAAACCAATGAAATAAATTAATTCCCTCCCCCTCCC
>QEPC01006817.1:3705715-3719446 GCA_003113815.1 Sphenodon punctatus
AAACTAACTCCTACTATGTCAAAACAAAAATATATCTACCTAATCCTATCTATCTATCAATATATGGGATGGGGATTGGGGGGCAATCACAAACAAGACAAGGAGGGGTACAAAACTGAAATGAAACCTAAATCAATCTATAATAATCCTACTCTAAATGAATCAAAAAACAGGGGAAGGGAATCACTGGGGATTAAATATATAAGAAAAGGATTCAATGAAGTGGGGAGGGAGGAAGGAAGATTGAACACAGGGAGGGATAAAAACAACAACTAAATCTATCAAAGCTAATGTAAATAAATGAGAATATGGAGGTAGATGGGTTGGATGGGTGAAATAGGAGGAGGATGGCAATGGATTGGGAAGCTGGAAAATGCTGGGTGAAGGAGCCTTCTGAAACGGCTGCTGTTCAGGAACAGTGACTAGCTCAGAAGGTGTTGGGAAAGGAGGAGGCAGACAGTTTTGTTTCTTGCTGCGCCCACCTCACCGCAAGCCCCATTGGCTCCGTGCAGCCTAGCCCGTGGCCAATCGCAGACTGCCAAGCCAGTGGTCTGAGGCAAAAAGAGATGGTGATTCAGGAGGGTGGCTGTTACTCCAAGCCACTCTCCACCCCTGGTGCTTGGAAGTCTGCTCCTAGCTGAGTCAGATGACTTCCCCCTCCCTGCTACATTTGGCCTTCCAGTGACAGAGTGACAGTAGACCATGTTTTAGCCACCCGAACACAACCGAACACGATCCGAACTGTTCGGTCATTTCGCCGTTCTGTTCTGTATGTTCGTGTTCGGTCGTCTGAACAGGCCGAGTTCGGGTCGAACACCGAACTTCCAAACCATGTTCGCCCATCCCTAATATCTACAATGTGCAAATTTATCACAGTTTTGCAAGTAAGCTCATTTTGTATACAATGCAATCGTACAGAAAACCTAAAGCAAGGTATGACAGTGCCACTGGGTTCTTAGTACCTTATATCTGAATACTAGAATTTTCACTATAATAATCAGAAACTAACATGCCCAACCATCTATAATTGTTTACAGAAACAGGCAGAAAAGTAAAAAGAAAGTTACCAAGCTTTCCTCACGCGTTCCCATCATCATGATTTTAGTATTTGGTTTCAGTTTCAGAGCACCAAGCTTAACATCATTCTCTGCAGGTTTACCTAAGATACAAGTAGCAAGTTCATTTAGTCTATAAATTGTCAACCCAACTCTAAATAGCAACACTGGGGCTCTGCGGCTGCATGCATACTATAGTACCACACACATGTTCAAGACAAGAACACTATACACACATACTAAAAGAGTAATGATGAGCTGAAGCTTTTACATATTGTTAACCTAGGTTGTAGCCCACTGCGCAAGTAAGGTGCACACATAATCCTTAACTGTACCAATGCTAACAAGTATCCAGTGATGCGAGGCACCTTTATAAACGTACAAATCCAATTCAGAGTAGGCCAAAATCTTTAGTTATTAGCTTGCAAAAGCAAGACGTCTATTAATATTGTTCTTGGACAGTTTAACATCAAGTTATTTCTCTGAGAACTGCAACATCTTTACAAACAACAAATGAGAAGACTTGCCTTTCATTTTAAGTCCAAGCAGTTTTTGGCGTTCTGGTAGAACTCCAGTAAGGCATCTGAGTGATTGTTTGAGATCTAACACCGTGTCCTCTTCTGATAGGGAGGTTATTGAATATTCCTGCCCACCCCATTTTATTATTAGAGAGAGAGACATCCTTGAAACATATGTTCAGTACTACGGCTAGAAAAACCTGGATGAGGGAGAAAAACAGACATTACGAAATCATAACTATTCTTTTCACTTTTACTTGTGATGCAAGTAGACTACACTACATGCTTACTTAAGTCATTCACTATTTACACAAGCTGCTTAAAATTTTCCATGAACTGCTGCAGTTAGGGCAACAAGTCTTCAAAAAATAAAAGGAGAAAGAGCAGGGCTGAACCAGGAGATTGTGGTAACATTTTATTGCAGTAATTAGAGGCACATTCACTACTCTACATCCGCTTAAGTTTCCTAAGTGCATGTGTAGCACAATCACGGCAGAGCCCAACAAAAATAGTGTTGTGTCGTAAGATTGTCAGTACAGATCTCAAAACTGCACTATGACATAACGAAGCAAACTGAGTGATCCCTAATACACGTAACTACATATACAAATCTCTAATCTGACAGTTAATCTTAATAAAAGGTGAGTCTTCTCCTTTCTCGCACATCAGCACAGATCATCTGTGTAGTAATTACAGTAAATCACACTCCAGGGTACACATTACTGTGCCAATATCAAAGTAGGTATTTGAAGTCATGGCCAAACCACACGCCCACACTAGACAACTATACTGTAACACATACAATGCATAAGATAGCGCGATCATAATTACCATAATTACATTTTTTAGTTTACATAGCAACATTCATACCAACTTCTTCCAAAACACTTCAAGCAATAGTCACAAACAGAGGAAAAGAGAAAAGTCTAGCAGTATATGGAAGGGAGAAATGCATTTTCTCATGCAATTTAAGAGCTGATGGGGAAATCAGAGAGAAAGATAACAGCAGGCAGCTTAAAGAAGCCTCTCAGAGCACCAGGAAGAAAGAGAGCTGGCATTAAATAGTTGGATAGAGTAAAAACAAACTCTGATGTCATCTATCAAACCAGGGAGATATTTTTTTTTAAGAACAATAAAATAAATAATCTAAGCAGCTAATATAACTGCTTTTGTTCTTTAATGCATCTCCTCGTCTTATAACCATCAACACAGCATAACCTGCATCCAAGCCAAATTAGTTTTCATTCACAGTACGGTCTCTGTTCAGCACAGGTAAGATGCTCAGTCAAATCAACTAGGTTAAATTCACGAACCAAGTCAGACAAGAAGATACAGGTCTAGGTGTAGTCCAAATTTTGAACGTGTCACAATACATATGTTCTCTCCACACTAAACTGCCCCCATATACACCATTAACAGGAGAGTTATTACAAATCTGCATTAAAATTAAAAACCCAAGAGCAGATATCAACCCAATACTGTTCTCTGTAATCTCTTAGCAGTATATTTATTCTATGGCAGCACCTAGCAAATCTAGACAAAATGAGCATTCCAAGGTGCAATTGATGTAAAAATTCTCTCTCAGTCTGTAGTAGAGCTGAGAAATCTTTTCTATCTGGGGGCCATATAGACCCACAGTAATTTAAAATTGGCTGGGTGGCAGCACCAACGAAGAGGCAATGTGGCCTACTGCTTCCCACCAATCAGCAGTTTAGCAGGAGACAACTATCCCCTCCCTGTCTGCCCACCATGCAATCTGGCTGGACTGAATCTGATGACTGAACTTTGGCAGGAAGCAGTAAAGACCTCTCTGGCACCGTGGACTAGCACACTGACACTAGGCCACATCAATAGCAGTCATGGAGGAGTCATTGCAGGCCAGATTTTAAAGGGTATGGGACCGTATTTGGACCATAGTCCAGTAGTTCCTCACCCCTGGTTTACAGTCTTAATACACATGACAAAGGATGGTAGGAGAGAACTTTGTGCTTTGGTCCCTCATCAGAAACATCAACAATAAATGGACGAGTAACTTAATCTATCACCACAGACCCAGACTTAGGGGCAGGCCCCATAGGCCAGGGCCTTGGGCGGCAATCCTGGCACTGGCCACCCTGCTCTGTTGTTTGTTTGTTTTTCCTTTTCTCCCTGCACAGCCGGAGGCTGCTGCCTGCAGTCGAAGCCTGTCGCTGCTGTCTGCCTGCTAGTAGTGCTGCTGCAGCAGCAGACACAGACACCCTGTGAGATAAACCTGTTTGTTTACAAACTCCTCCTCCCCATGTGAGTGATCAGAAGGTTGTTGCCTTGTAAAGAAGGTTCTTCGAGATGGCTCCTAACATTCTCACAACCGGGTTCTGCATGGTATGCTCACCATATCCAAATAGACCACGTGATGGTCTCGAGCTCCTCTAGTATAAAAAGCACTCTCCTCCTCAGAATGACGGTTCCTTCCAATCCTTTCTAGGAATATAAGGAAAAAATTCCATACGGCACAGGAAAGGTGGGTGTTGTGAGACTGTTAGGAGCCATCTCGAAGCACCTTGTTTATAAGGCAGCAACCTTCTGTTCTTCGTTTCCCCCGGTTTCTCTGTGTGTGGGAACGAGTGGGGATGAGTGGGAATGCATGTTAGGCAGGCGCACACATGCACCTCTACTCACTGTGGGGGCATGCGCTGAGTCGTTCACATGGGGCTCCCCCACCCATGAACATGCAGCGTGGGGGCAGGGCTTGGCTTGGCTTCAGGGCAGCAGCCTGAGAAGGGCCTAGGGCGCAAAATTCATACGTCCGACCCTGATCACCACATACAGAGTTTGTGGCCAAACTAGGGGCTTCCAGATCTCTCAAGTGTCAGTCCAGCAGTTTAACCACAGCAAAAGAATCCTTTTCTTTCTCTAACACAACAAATGTTAATCCTTCTCTCGCTTTAATACAGTCATTTCATTTGTTTCTGCTGTGGAGCAACTTTCCAGGGTCACTGGTATCAAGGGTAGCTAAATAATTTAAATGAATCGACATGGACACCTAAATTACATCCACTGCCAAAAATCAGCCTACAGAATAATCCCAGTCTCAAACATACAGAGCAGCAAAGGAATGGGGATTAAATACAGCCACAATTTTACAGTTTAAAAGAGGAGAAAGAACCATTTCAGACAGAAAAAGAAAATCATCAACAAGAGATTTTATTGGTCAAAGTTGTGATAATTATTTCTTTAGAAGAAATAAAGAAATTTGCACACTGCTTTGACCACGTACCCCTCCTTTCCTCTCTCCACTGGCTCCCTCTTCTTGAATGCATTCTGCACAAACTCCTGGTTTTTACCTACAAGGCTCTTCATGGCCTTGCTCCACTCATTTCCTGCTACACTCCTGTCCAGGAGCTCCGCTTCTCCTCCACCACCAACCTGACCTGCACTCACAGCTCCCCTGCTCCTCAAAACGCATCCGCTCCTTTTCCCTGGCAGCCCCCCATGCCCCCCCTCCCTAAACACATTCGCTCGGCTTCCTCACTCCAAATCTTTAAATCCCTCCTCAAAACCCACCTCTTCCGTCAAGCTTTCCCTGGCTCCTCATTCCCCTCGTCCCCTTGCTGACTTATCCTAAATCATCGTATCTTGTGTAACATTAACTGAGTAACTACACCTTTGTAACTAAACCAAACCCGTGCACCTGAGATCTCACGAGTTCATGTATGTATCCTTGTCTATTCCTCTGTTTTCCCCAATCTCTCTTAGATTGTAAGCTCGCTGGGATAGGGAGCGTGTCTCTTTCTTACAACTGTAAAGTGCCAGGTTCATTGCAGTCACTATATAAATGCTTAATAATAACAGTAAGAACCTTCCAAAAGGAGGAAAACAATAGCTAGCTCCACCAGTAACTCAGCAACTCCCCATTGGTCTTCACCAGACAACAGGGACAACAATCTAACTGAGGATGCTTAGTGCAGGGCTTCTTGCTCTTTCTAACATAACAGGCTAGCTCTACGGCATCCTAAAATATGGCAGACCATCTAAAATAAGAGGTGTGAAGGGGAGAGAATCTCTCTCATCTCTACACCAAAGGCCACTCCATTCACAGCTTTGGTACTTGGAAAAATGCTATTTATTTATTTTTTAAATTTATTATCCCGTCCCTCCTGCCTCAGGCAGCTCCGGGCAGCTCACATCATAAAGTGTGACCTTAAACGTACGGCTGAAGAGACATCAAGGACCAGCAGCAGTCCACAGACCAATAACTTAGGGTGTTTTATGTGACGGCACCAAAGCACCACCACAGACTTACCTGGTCCGGAGTGGGACCAGCACCATAGCTGGGATCCAGCCAGGTCCCACAATTAATGTGACAGAGGCCTGGCTGCTGGGGAGCCGAGCGGATGTGTGTCTGTCTGGTCCTGCCCCTATGCTGTGCCGAGGCCCGCCACCCCCCCGGTCGGGTAGCCAATGACGATCGCAATGGTGCCCACCCACCACTCCAGACCGCAGTGAGTAAAGCGGACTTTCAAACATGAAAGCACACTTTACTCCCAGTCAGGCAGTGGGATTCTGACCATGGTGACAGCTAGCCCGAGCTGTGACTTGGGGACTTTGTGGGCCTGTGACTTGGGGACTTTACTCCATGGGCCACTGTCATGTTGAAAAAACCCCACCAGATGTTAGCACGGGATGGAGTCTGACTGTGGTGGCAGCTAACCCAGGCTGTGACTTGGGGACGTCCATAGCCCATGGAGTAAAGCACGCTAAAGCGCATTAAAGCTGGCCACCATCACATCAGAAAACACCCTTAGAAATATTGGATTAATGCCACATTGGAAATTCAGGACAAGAGATTTTGTCAGTAACAACTTGCGAGCTTATGACAACTGAAATTCTGAATTCCCTTGTTTCCATTTTTTAAATTAACTATAAATACACAAACTGTACTTCACACAGCACTAGCTACCAGCTCTCCCCTTGCTACATGATAGCTTGCAATCCAGGGAAGCTGAGGATCTGTATGAAATGGCCTGGTAGGCCTCCTAACAGAAGTGTTTGACACAGAGAGATTTGTCCATTGAAAAAAGGAAAACATTACTGTAATTAATTCAGATGTTCATTTAAACATAAGGTCCCCTTCAGCAGCTGTGGTTCCCAGAACTGCATGCCCATATGTTAAGCATATGGTACTATTTCTAATTTATTTACATTCCCCATGTTTTGTGAGTCCCCTTCTGAATCACCCTTCATAGCACAGTGCCAGGAGTAGAGCTATAACAGGTGCAGCTGCACCAGGGCCCACAAGCCTGGGGGACCCACATGCACAATACAATGCACACTCGAGTGGAGTGCCTCAGCAGGAGGATCATTCCCTCTTCTACATTTGGGCCCATTCCCACCTAGTCACCCTAAACACTACAGCCTGTGTTTGAGATTCTGTGGGCCCATATTTTACACCAAGCTTCTCACATTCATGTTGTCATTTCAAGTTTATTAAGCAAGTTCATGTATTTGGGGGTGGGGTGGGGATGCTGTGCAGTTGTACACCCTACACTTGTCTGGATCAGCCCTGTTGTGACAGAATGTTTTTAAATAAGGAAGGGGGGGGTGGGGTTTATGGCCACTAAGTGGCACAGCTACAGAGCAGCCACTCAAGTTGAGTGTGCGGGGAGGGATTCTAATGGGCAGCCACCTCACACTCTCCCTGCCACAGACAAGGGGAGGGGAAAGCACACCAAGCTGGCCTTTGAAATTGACATGTCCCGAGTGCAAGTGCTGGGGAACCAAGCTCACCAGCACTCACAGCCAGTTCCTGTGACTTGTAAAGGCCATGTCCCCACCCACAGTGCCTCTGAACAGGGAAACTTGTCTGCGGGTGTTGGTGACTGCCCCAGTTCATACAGGCAGGGAATGCGTGAGTGACATGCTTTTTTGGCTTGCCCCACACGGCGCACTCCGGATTTTTCAGTGTGCTGAGCAGCTCACAGGGGCATGCATCCCCCTGCTCCACCTTCAGGTAGCCTCCCACCCAGGAGTGCCACTGATTGACATGCTACCAATATGCCACAGCATCTTGCCACATGAGGCCATGCCCACCCCTCAGCATCAGTAAGGTATCTGGGCCTGCTGCCACAAGCAGCAATGAGGTGTCAACCCCGGCCTCACCGAGACCTCTCAGCCTCCCTACAAGCACTCCCCACTGACAGGCCCAGTGACCCCCCACACACACACCCACCCAGGCAGGGACCAGCCCAGCACGACACCTCGCTGCCCTTCCTCTCGGGCAGCGGGAAAGGAGTTACCCCGGACCTGGGGTGGGAAACCCCCCAGCTCCACCTCACCCTGAACAACAGACCCGGCAGCGTCCTAGGACCCGCCGCACCGGACACGGAACTCAGGGCGCCGCACGAACCGGAAAGAGTACGAAAAGTACCCGGATGTAGCCAAGCCGGGAACCCGCGTGGAACAAGACTCGAAGAGGCTCCTTCTGCCGATAACTCAGAGCTACGCTAGCCAGGGCTGTCGCCTAGGCAACCGTGCGCATGCGCTGTTGGAAACGGACGCTGCTGTGGGCGGAGTAACATAGAAGTGAGCGAGGACTGCCGAATGGCTGCAAAGCCCGGGAGAAGAGCGTGCCACAAGGTTCTAGGGCTGGGTGGCGCTGGAGCTAGGACTATAGATCGATTGGCGTTGGGAGCCACCCCGCGTGTTGGAACAAAGAAGCGAGGCTAGGGCCACAGAAGCGGGGCGAGGAACTAGGGGAAGGGGAGTAGCAAGTTCCCGCGGGGGGAAGTGCAGGGAAAGATGTGCCAAAGCGCTAGGGTATCCCCTTGGGGTAGTGACAGGAGAAAGGGGTGTCGGAGCCCCAAGGGCTAGGGCAGGGAAGTGAGGGGAAGAGGTGGTAGGGGGACGGGCTGTTGGGAGCTGGAGTAGGGAAGCGTTTGTAACGGGTGCCGGAGCACGGGGGTGTTGAGGCAGGGAGGTGGTGAAAGGGATATGGGGGGTACAGGAGTGGCGACGGGGGTGGAGGGAAGCAGTGTCAAGGCCCCACGGTGGGGTCGGAGAAGGGAAGTACAGGGAGAGAATGTTGGCACCAGGGTTGGAAGGTGGAGAAGGGAAGGACAAGGTAAAGTGTCATGGCACTGTGGGTGAGGGCTAGTGCGGGAAGGGGTGTCAAAACCCTGGAATGAAGTGATAGAGGTGGTGCTAAGATAGTGAAGTAGGAAGAGGGGGTGCCAGGGCCTTAGAACTGGTGAGGAGGTGTCGAGGCACAAGTAGTGGGGGCTGCATCAGGGAGGAAGGTGTCATGGCCCTGGCATAGTTGCTGAAGCAGCAAACGTGTACTCAGTAGCTCCAGGCTGATTATTATTTATTGATGTGGACTTGTATTCCATCCTTTTTTGCAGGCTTGGAGCAGCTCACAACATACAAAAATATAAAAATCAGTTTTAAAAAAAAAATTAAGTCACGTAAGATTCCCATTAAAACCACTCCCACACCCTAAACTCATATCCCCTCCTGCCAAAAGCCCAAATAAGTATATCTTACATCGCCTTCTGAAGATGTTCAGGCTTTAGCAAACCTTCAGGAAGGGAGTTCCAAAGCTGTGGGGCAGCCAATGAGAATGCCTCTCTGGGTTCCCATGTTATCTAGACCTGGTACAGTAATGGAATTTGCAAGAGGGCACCCCCAGCTGACCTAAGGGAGAGCATCCTTATGTTGGATGAAGGTAATCTTTTAGATATACAGGTCTCAATCTGTTTAGGGTTTTATAGGTCAAAAGCAGAACCTTGAATTGTGGCAAGAACACTAGTGGCAGACTTTGGAGCACTAGTGTACTGTGTTCCTAAAGACCCACCTCAGAGAAGACAGGCCCCCAAGTTCTGCACCAGCTGAAGTCTTCAAGGACAACCTTCGAGTACATTGCAGTATCTAGCCTGTTGTGGGGGAAGAGAGAGGCTTGTCTTTCCCCTAGAATCTGTAGCGTCTGGCAGTGAAATCAGGGGTTTGGAAATGCCTAGGTCTCAGGGATAGACACTAGGAGTAATAGCGTCTATACAGTGAGGGAGTATATTTTGTGAACCATAGCAGGACTAAAGGAATCTACGAAGTCTCTCTGCAGGTGGGTTTTGACAGTAAGTGTGATGGGGAGAGTAAAGGGAATGGCTTAGTTAACGACTGGGCTGTCTTCAAGCATGACATTGTCACTGAAGGGGAAGTTTGGTCTGTATAATAGTAGCCTACCCCTTGCTACTGCAACATCAAATCTGAATGCTGCTAGTGAAAGGGTGATTGAAGTGCATACCCACCCAATAATTTGTCACTGCTGCAAGTTTGTGGTGTAGTCTACCCCATGGTCCGTCCCTTTTATCCCCTCAGAGTGAGCACAGAAGCAAAATGAGATCCTAAACAAGATTGTGGGATGGATGGAATTCTTTCTACATTACATTCATACATTGACAGCTACTGCACAGGTACTGCTATGTGATAGTTACCCCTCTGTATCCCATAGCATAGTGAGCAGTAGCTATTACATACTACTACTTCTCATGTCAAAATGGTCCAATACTACTATGTAATATCGGGCCAGCCTTAAGTAGGGCAAATAGGAGCCATGGCCCAGGCTCTGCAATCACAGGAAAGCCAATCCTGGTAGACTCAGGTCTGCCACTTCTGAGGCTGCTGGATGGGCTATTTCTGCAGGGCCCTCTACCCACCTGCGACTCAGCCCCCCTCTCAATCACTGATCCCTGCACTCCCCCTGCCAGAGGTGTCTGTGTGTGCAAAAGGGAGAGAAAAAGAGCTTATATTGGGGAAATGCGAAACCTGTGAGTGCACGGGTGTGTGAAAATTTATGGCACTTTGTTTTTGTAAGCAAACACCAGACTACCAATTGTTAAAGGAGTGGGGCTATGGAGGGCAGGGCCATGGGGGCCTTGCATTGTATATTTACCCTTGGCCCCACAAATTCCAAGGCCAACCCTGATAATAGTTGGACCAGCTACTAACTATATAGTCGCATCACATCTGAACCAGCCCCTAGATATTAACTTCACTCATCAGAACAGAAAAGGCAGCTTTTCACTTGCACTTTTGCATAAGGTACATGAAATGCATAACTGGCCGTACAAGTTCATTCTCAGTTTCTGGCAAATGGTATCTTTCAAGTCTGTTTGCCTCAGGTGTCTTGCCCTAGTTTAATAGGTTTCATATTTCTAATAGATCCCTAAAGAGAGTTGTGTTAGTATCAGACAGAAGAAATGGGCTGCAGTTGACCTACCTACCATTCAGTGGCTATCTTCAAATGTTTAATGTAATTGTAGTTGATCGTGAACACTAGGTATGTGGTAGGGCTAGCTCTACCAGACAAGCAGATGAGGCATATTTCTAGGAGAATATCATAACTTAGTAGATGGAGGCACATAGAAGAAGATATCAAAACCCTTCTCCATTATGGCTAACCTCAGAAGGTTTAGGAAGAAACTTAGCAGCAGTAATTGTTATGTGCTGTGTGGCTTGCTCATACTTATCAACAATGTGGTTTGATCAAACCTTTCTCTCAATCATTTGATATTGGCCAGGACAGTGGACTAAATTGTCTGTTGGGATGATCTATTCAGTACTTCAGTGTACGAATCAGGGGTGACTTATTCGGGCTGTACCTTATTATCCCATACACCTGTCCCTGAGGGTGTAGGATCCTTGTTGCTGCCATTCTTCCTGGGAATCTTGGGGGCTAAAGCCCCAGACAGCACTGGACAGGCTTCCTCAAGCAGAAGTTCTTGTGCTGTAAGTGGAGCACGGTATGGCACTACTCTAGTTTAGCCCTTGAATATTCAAGGGACTGGTTTAGAGCAGCCCTCGCCCTACCAAAACTTTTAAGTATAAGCTGTCACTGGTATGAATAATTGTAGAGTAGGATATTAAAACACTTGCCACCTTTATTGGTCCTACTTGCTACTGAGCACCTCTCTGTGTTCTGCTCAGGAATTCCAATTTCATGGGGAGATAATTCTGGGAAAGACAGCGGAGATTAGCTAAATAACCAGAGTAATTAGCCTACTCACAGGAGTGCTAATATCAGGACCTGAGCTTGCATAAATCAGTATACCTACCTATAGCAATCAACATACATAAGTAATTAAATGATTCATATATTTAGTTTACAGAATTCTGCCTGCTGTCACTTTACTGTGTCCTCTTGTTATATAGCCTCATGTTCTGTCACCACACCCTAACTGATTTAATATTCTCCATGCACCTTCTTTTCAAATTCTGCCTGTACTAGGGATTAGATCAAAAACTGACAGCAGGCAGTGAGAGAGCAGGATATCTTCCAGATTTCCCTCCTAGATGTTCCCCAGACCTACTCCAGAGGTTGTGCCTCCCCTCTTTTGAAACAAGCAGTGAATTTGGCATCCAAACCCCTGTGTATTTTAAGGGGGTTTTCCACCGGAAGCAGACATTCATTTGGAACCACTGTTACTTTCCTATGCCTCCTGCTTTTTTGTTCATTCTAGAGACTGCTTAAAGGGAAGTTCTACAGCTGTTGTCTTGACTCATCCTGGACAAACATCGGAGTTACTTCCTTCCAGGTCAGCTGAGAAGAGGAACCTCTTTCTTCATAATCCATGGAGTGACTCTGGGAAAGACTTCAGTTGTGTTGGTGTTTGTACTGCAGAAAAAGCAGAGGGAAAGGCTGTGCAAATGCGAGGAAAGATTATGTATCTTTCCATAGGGTATTCTGTTTTTATAAAGGCTGTTCAGAGGAAACAGTTGTTCTTCAGAAAATCTATTTTCTTACATATGAGAAATTGAGCAGAAGTCATGCATCTCATTACTGTAGCAAATATTTTTGACATAGTTAGAGAAACTATGTTTCAGAGTTGACAAAATATATGAATGAAAAGGATGCTTAAAGGACCAAAGCTTTTAAAATGCATGCTTAACATGTCAAACCAATTTAATTTCAGACGTGGCATGAACAAAACCCAAGCAGAAATCTGATTTCCCCCATCCAAAAATCTGTCTTTCATTACTTTAATGCAGGGACCCATGTTCACTGCATTTTCCTCATTGCTATCAACGGAGAAAACACAGTGAACGTGGGGCCCTGCTTTAATAGAACTGCGCACAAGTATTTGCAAACCTGCTGCCTCACTCTTTATCATGGACATACTTTGAATTCTAAGAACATTATAAAAGAAGCTAATCTTTTGATCATTCATATCTGTATCTGTGTCTAGTTAAATGAAGCAGTGTGCATCTCAGGAAGACATTTTCTTTTAAATCATGTTTTCCTTTTATGGTGTGGAACTGTCTTTGATAGAGGTAATGACTTACAAAGAATGCTGGAAATCTTCCAGATTCACAGTGTAGTTAAACAAAGCCACCCTCTAAAATAAAAAACTTTCTGCTATATAGGAACACTACACCTTGAGGCCTTTTCCATGTTTCCTCTCTTAAGGTGAAATCCTCCACCCATTGAAGTCAATGGCAAAACTCCCATTTACTTTAATGTTCGAGGATTGTCCTGTTGATGTAGATTACTGGGGATGTGCTGTTAGGTTACTTGGTAGCTTACCTGTTTCTGAAATCCGTTTCTTTTAAAAAATACTTTTTAAAAAAAACATTACCAAAAAATAAGCTTTATCATTTGGTTTGAGAAATGGAGATAAACTCAGGTCATTTTGGCCTTGAGTAGTTATTCAACATACTTTGCTGCTGTATAAAGTACAAATATGATGATAGTACTTAATATTTCCAGAGCACTGACATTTAATCTAGTTTTAAAAAAACCACCCTCCACCTACTAAACAAAAATTCCTCCCTGCACACACAACCTGCCTCTGGGGAGAGGGGGCGGGGAGAGAGAATAAATCACACATGACAGTTGTTAGTCACATTGCTTAATGCACTACTGGAAGGTGCTATGGTGATGTAAGCCATAGAAGAATCTTTTTAGAACTAGACTAAAATAATCACAATAGTTGTGATCTAGGTAAATATAACTCGGACACACACCCTTTTCTCAGCTGTGGATGCTGAAATGAGATCAGTTTCAGTCCTTGCAAAAAATAAATAAAGCCCAGAACTCTGTTCAGAGAGGTTAAAGCTGCTTTTAAACGAGGAGCGCTGAAGCGCCTCCTCAACGCCGCATTAAAGCAAAGCCGCCGGAAGTGACG
>QEPC01006817.1:3719546-3747143 GCA_003113815.1 Sphenodon punctatus
GCAGTGCTCTGTGCATGGCCATGAGTGGGTGCCCTGTGGCTTGCAGCAGTGTGTATCCCCCCCAGCTCCACCTTCAGGCAGGCGGGCTCTATGGCTCTGGGTGGTCATGTAGGGTAGTATCATCTAAAAACACCCAGTGAGGTAGTAATAGCATTCTGATCCTGAGAGAGGTGCTGAGCATTTAACTTCAGTTGTGGTGGAGATTATAGGTGGGCCATCTTCACAGAGTTCAAAGTTTTGGGTTTTTTTAAAAAAAAAGTTCATAAAATCTGTTGAGTTTGAAATGTCCCTTTTTCCTCACTCTTTAAATGTAATCCATGTAAGATGAAGTGTAAAATTGGGTTTGAGTGCTCCATTGGGTGCAGATGAACTAAAAGTTCTGAAAGACCGCCTCATTCCTTATGTTCTGTCCACAGCCTCTGAGGTCAGCCGGGAGTGCCCTCTTGTGGGTACCATTTGCCTGTGAAGCTTTCACAACGACAGCATGTGGAGGGGCATTCTCTTGGTGGTTGCCCTACAATTATGGAACTCACTCCCTTTGGAGATCTGCCTGAGCCGGCTCATCTTCTGGAAGAGATGCAAGATATTTTTATTTGGCAGGCAGGGATAGGGTTGGGTGTAATTGGATGGAGGGGGCAGAGGATTTTTCTTTATAGTTTTATATGTTCTTATATTTTGTAAGCTGTCTTGAGCCTAACTGGGAAGGGCAAAGTAAAAATTAGAATAAATAAAAACTCTACTAGGACAAGTGGTTGCTCTGTGTATAGTCTTTAAATTCCTTTTCTCCTTTGCCATGCATCTCTATCTTCATTCTTCTTGAGATACTACCACGCATGGTCAGTCATCAACTACTCATCTGAATGCCCGTGGGGAGGTGTGCCCACACCCATGACCCACACATGCCTATGCATGGAGCAAATATACCACCACATTGACAGGCTCAAAGCACAACAGGCTACCCTCACAACATACGAGAGAAGAACCAACACCATGGAGGACTGCAGCTTCCTACATGTCCCACCCAGTATGTGCCTCTTGTTGCCAGGGACTTCCAACAGCTGCAGCAGTTCCCCTAGTCATGGGCAGGAGGGGGTTACTGGCTGCTGTGGCTTCATGTTTCAAAGGGCAAGCAGTTGACCCTTAGTGTTGCCATCTACCCCACTCCCTTTTTTCATTGTTTCTCTGAAACGTTGGTATATGAGACACGCTTCAACACCTTTGGTGTTAAACTGAATAAGACAAGTTTGCTTATCCTGAGTCCGGATTTCATGCAATGCCTGTACTGCTGATCAAATGATCAGCAAATAATTTCAAATGCCGAGAAGCATTTTGGACTTATCTTCTGACTGAGGACTAGGAACTCGAGTCAGAATCCTGGTTCCAAATCTAATTCACTTTGTGGCCCTGTACATGTCACTAAGAACTCAATTTTCAAGCACCAGCTGCTAATGAGTGCCTCAGTTTTGATTGAGAGAGTTTGAGAAACTGAAGAGTCAAGTTTAACCGGAGACACTCAAGATTAATGCAACAGGCTCTGGAACGTAAGAAGTTAACTCTCACTTCTGAAAAGCTGGTAGAGTAACCTAGGACTCTGGATGTTAACAAACAAGACATTAGCCTGCTGGAGGCTGGGTTTGGTCCATGCAGCCTCCACTGTGCAGACCCTAATAAATGGGCAGTCCCCTGTGTGTATTTCCCCCAGCTCCACCATCTGATCGAGGCACACCCGGTGACTCCGCAGCTATGTTTGTGCTGTCATCAAGGCATTGATAAGGAAAAACAGCAAGAAAGGTCAGCTGCTATTAGTGACTTCCATAATTCTGATAGTGCACAAACGTCCAGAAAAGTCATGGTCTTGATCTCATCCCATTCTCTCTACTGATCTGGGGCTCCCACTCTTCTATGCTGCTCAACTTTGAACTGTAGTATGGTTGCATGGTGTTTACTCTCAATCATGATTACATGGAACCTCATTGTGTGCATGTGCCACCCTAGGAGTACATAGCCAGCCTGGCACCATGAGTTTGACCGTTCTCTCTGTACATCAAGCCTCACCCAAATATCGGCAAAGGCCAGGGTATCCATCACCCCTCAAAGCCTGGGCCCCATAGCCCAGGTGGTCACAGCACACAGAAAAAAGCATAAGCCATTTGGTTTTCCCTTGCAAACAATGTTACAAATAGCTTTCTAGGGCATTATGACCCCTCATGCTCATAGCAACCAAAATTGCTACTTTCAAAAGATAAGATAGGAGTTGCTTTTAATCAACAGGCGGCTTAGCTCCCACATACATTGTATGCACAATGACCTTCACTGCCTTGCTCTTGCAGATCCCCCCTACCTGCCCATTTAACATTCAGTGGTTCCACTCAAGCACAATTTAAAATTCCATGTTACTGCTGTAACTTTTTTTTTACATAATTTGGTGTATGCACCAACATGTCTATTATATGCAGTAGCTGGGTGCACAGCACATTCTCCCACCAACTTTTCTTCATCCACATCCTGCGATGACACATGGCTAATAGTGGCCAGTACTTGTTCATTTGTGGCTTGCAGCCAATCCTAGATAGGCAGTCACCCAGCTCTTTAAACTTTCCAAAGCATTTGGTGTGTGGCCTGCAGACTTTATGGACACCTGTAATGCAGCCATGGATGAGGAGAACTCCACAGTGCTTGTTATTGTGCTCTGGGTCTTTGTGACTGCTGCTGAGCAGAACTTGAATGATTCAGCAAAACCAGGCCAGCTGCTGTCACTGGCTTGATGAGATTTCTAGGCACAGATGGGCTCTCGCTCAGTCTGTGGCTGCAGTACTGGGGTGCACCTCAGTGCGGAGGCGACTCCTGATTCAGCACCATGCACTTGCCTTCCTCCAGTGACAATGGACCGAACTGGGGAGGATCAAAGTCCTGTCAGAGGAGCTAATGCATGCTAAGAGGTACATGTCAAGAGAAACCGCCATCTAAAGGTGGAGCAGGGGGGATGCCTCTGGAAGGTAAGTAACTCCCCATGAACCACCCAGCACCCACTCATGGGGCACTGCTGAAAAATCTGGAGCGCCCTATGTGCGGAAGCCAAAAAAAGTGCATGGAACGCATGCATCCCCTGTCCATATGACGTGGGGCAGCCACCCACACCAGCAGACAGGTCCCCTGCTCGGAGGCACTGTAAGGGGGGAGGGGGCATGGCCTTTGCAAGTCACAGGAACTGGCTGCAAGTGCTGGGGAGCCTGGTTTCGCAGTGCTCACGTCACAGCCAGGACATGTCAATTTCAAAGGCCAGTTTGGCATGTTTCCCCCTCCCCCATGGTCTGTGGAAGGTGGCTGCTAAGTTAGCCACATTGGGAGCTGCCCATTAGAATCCTTCCCCATGCACTCCACCTGAATGGCTGCTCTGCAGCTGTGCCATTCAGTGGCCATGGACCTCCCACCACCAGCCTTGTTTGTTTAAAAACACCCTTGATTTTATAGAGTTCAGTATTTGTGAAAATAATTTCCTATTTGTGAAAATAACTTCCTATAGCTTGGTAGCCAATACATGTTTATGCTTAATTCGACACTGATAAGTGCAAAATAATCTCTATTGGAAAAAACAACCCTACCTATAAATATATCCAATTTTGGGTTCTAATATTACTTGTTACCTTTCTGGAAAGAAATTCTCAAGTTATTATGGTAGTTCTCTGAAAACAGCTCATTACAAGAAGCAGTCAAAAAGGCAATCAATGTTAGGAAAGAGGAAATATTGTAATGCCACTATATAAATCAATGGTGTACCCACACCTTGAATACATGCCAAACTGGCCTTTGAAATTGACATGTCCTGGCTGTGACGTGAGCACTTACTTACCAGGATAAATTACTTACCGGCTGGCAGCTGAAAGTAAAAAAACACCAACTGAGCATGCTCAGAAAGGGTCCAAGTGGCCCTTTCTGAGCATGCTTGGCACTTTTCAAAGATGGCACTGGCAGCATCAGCATGCTAGCGCCATTTTTGAAAAGGGTCAAGAATACTCAGAAAGGGCCACCCAGGCTCAGAGCATGCTCAGTTGTTTTTTTACTTTCCCAAGTTACCATCTGGGAAGAAACCACACATCCACATAGAATCCCTCTGGAAGGTAAGTAACTCACCTCTGACCTCCCTGCTAGGCTCCCCACACCTCCTAAGCACCCACCTCTCTTGGACCCCCTCAGAAACCTGAGCATTCTCCAAGGGTCCAACGAGCAGGCCAAACACTCAGGAGCACTCCTCAGAACTACAAGGTTGTTTTTTCCTATTGGGAACTCCACTAGCAATCACGAAGGGGACGTTATGAAGGCGAATAGCATGACTGGGTTACAAAAGGATTAGATACATCCATTGAAGATAGCTATATATAGACCTATTAGTCACATTGATCAGGGGAGGAAACCTCTGGGGAAGGAGAGTTAACAGCAGGGATTGGATCACTCCATTAACGATGGCCTATTTGCACACTTACCTGAAACAACGGAACTAGGCCACTGTCAGAGGCAGGCTACTGAGGTATATGGACTATTGGTCTGACCTATTATAGTAGTTTTTATGTTCTTAAATGAATAGCGTTGTAACAGGGCAAAGCTTGTCTGTGGTGGCGAATGTTGTTAGGATCCATGGATGCTAGTAACTTTTGTTCAGTGGATTAGCTTAACTCCAAGTCTCCTTTAATGCTCTATACATTCTCAGTTCTTAACTTCTCACCAGGGTAGGCAGCTTACCTGTGGCTCTTGGGCATTTAGCTTCAGAAAACCTCTCTTAATACAAGCTTAGCCTTACCAAGCAGTCTGTCAAGCAACTTCTATCAGGAGTTCTTACCATACAACAGGCCAAGAAGTTACTCTCAGGTCTAAGTCCCACAGCAGACTGAGCTATTTCGCCTGGCTGGCTCACTTTATAGTTCACGGCTGACTCCTACCATGCTCACTTCCCCAGCTGCTTCCTGTCATGCACTGTTCTGTCAACTAATAGCGCCTGCAACTCAGCTAGCACTTTCTCCTTGCTGGTGCTAGCTTTCTTAAAGGGCCAGTAACAATGTAACTCTTCTCAGCCTTTCACAGCCTTGTTACAAGGGCACTATTGCCATTTTTTCACAATAGAAGAGCTAGGGGGACACCATACCTAATTAAATTATCAAGCAGCAAGTTTAGAACAACCAAAAGGAAGAATTATTTTCACACAATGAACAGTTAACCTATCAAACTCTTTGCCATGGAATGTTCTGGAGACCAATAGTATAACTGGTTTCATTAGGGGATGTAACTCCACATGAAGGGTGTCCCTAAGCCTCTGCCGCCAGCTGGGAATGAATGACAAGATATGGATCCAGTGGCGGCTGGTGGGTTCAGAGGCTAGTGGGGCAGTGGGCGGGGTCAGCCCAGAGGTGAGTAGGACCAATGGTAGGCAGAGCCAATCCAATGGTAGGCGGAGCCAACCCTAAAATTGCACACTTATATTAACAATGGAATAGAGCATGCACACAAGGATAGGGGACAACAGCTCCAGAGCACAGAATCGGATCCACAATCTGGACCCTCTTTAGTGAATGCACTCCATAGGCACCTCCCTAAATTTAAACACTGCTATAAAAAATGATTAAAAGACCACATGTGGAATGCTAAGAACAATAATTTCCCCTCACCTCCAAATCTGCCCAGGGTAAAACCAGGCAACCCAACACCTCTCTTAAAACAACAACAACAACAATAACAACCCAAAATAGAACAACAGAACCAGTGTGCCCACTGTGTGCATGAAGGCAACGGAGGCATAAAGAAGTCATAAACCTGTCCCCACCCCCCAAATCTGCCTAGGGTAAAACCAGACAACCTAAAACCTCTCAGAACAAAATAAACATTTTTAGAAATGTGTAGAAGCAACAAAACAAACATTTTAGAACAAGAGAGAAAGAGATAAAGCAGTGCACACTTGGGGCAGGCCATTCCCCTCTGCCCACACCCCCATTCCAGGTCCCTAATCTGCCCATGGGGGGGAAGGAACAAAAGATTTAAGGAGCTCAAGGCCCCTCACAGAGACATAAATCACACCATTCCCATCTGCCCACACCCCACCATAGGACCCCAATCTGCCAGTGACTCAGGGGGAACCCTCCCACAAAATTAAGAGTAACCATTCCAAGCTGCCCCTCAACTTACAGACTCCAGAAGCCACAGAATGCAGCATCAGCAGACTCAGGTTCTCCCAGCCAGCCACATGGAGACTGCACATAGACTGAGGATGCCAGGTCGCTGATTGGCATGAGTGACGTGCCACGTCACTCCCTCTCCCCTCTCAGGGCGCTGTCGCTGCACTCTCTAGGCCAGGCTGGGACTGGGAGGCATTGAGGAAAACTACCCTCCCAGGCCATTTAAACAGGTGTGCAATGGTCAGACCCCCAGATGACGTTTTGGGTGGTCACCCGGCTCCTCCTCCCAGGGGGCCCTGCCTGCCCCTCCCTCACCGGCACACCACTCTTCAGGCAGCAATGTACTCACTGCACATGCGTACGTACAAAAGCCCTGTCTCTCTCACAATGCTTCTGCGCATGTGCGAGTGGACAGGAAAGGCACAGTGCTGCAGCGCTGGCTGCCCAGCAAAAAGTTAGGAGAGCTGGGAGTTTTTTGTTTTGTTTTTCACAGTGGGGTGCATGAGTGCAGGCTGAGGGGCCCTGGAGTACAAGAAAGGTACTGCCCGGCTTGCCCGCAGTGCCCTGGGTAGCCGGTCGCCATTATATACCCTGTTCTTATATTCTTCCCTCAAAGTATCTGGTACTGGCCACTTTCAGAGATGGGGTACTGGAGTGGATGAGACATACCGTTGGTATGACCAGACCCAGTATGACAGTTCTTGTATGTTTTTTAGAAAACACTAGGGAAAAGCTCAGACCTTTGCATTACCTTCCATCTTGAGCATACATTACATTTTCTTCCATGCTAGTTTTTCTGCTGCTTTCTCTGAAAGGGACTTTCTTTCTGACTAATTTGAGGTGTTGGCTCTTGTCCAGTTACTGCTGCCAGGCCTCCACATTATCTCTCAACTCAGAGAAGGTCTTTTGAAAGTTTTAATGAGATGCCACTGTGCTGACTTTTCTCAAGACCTCAACAGAACTTTTGTTTCTGAGATGGAGTGGCTCTTTTTCTGCTGATTGCTAGAAGCTTGCAATCCAAATTATTTTCTGACTCTGCTAATAAATAGCAAGAGGTAAATGATAACTGAATTCAGAACTCATAGTGACAATAATATGGAATTATAAAAAACTTTTGAAAACTCTGACAAATGAAACAATGATTGTTTAAATTAAAAAATAAATAAAGACAGTGGAATATTGTAACGCCATATACCTGGTCTACGTATCCATTAGAAGCCGTGCATTTGCGAACTAAAACATTTTCAGAGTGAAAGAAAGATGATGGATAAAACAAGTCTGTGGTCAGGTGCATCATTATTGTATTCCAGGATGGAGGTGGGGCAGCGTAGGTGGTCCAATATAGCCTGGGACTTAGTTATAAAATTTTGGGCTAAGTTGAAAAGAAGTGAGGGGGGGATGATTCAATATCTAAATAAAGATTTATTTAAGAGCAGTTGGGCTAAGGCTGTTGATGCATACCTTCTTAAAATAGGCTTTAGTGGGACATATTGGGAAGGGAAAGATCTGTCCCTGTTTGTTAGGGAGGTTGGGATGAGGATTACTGATATGGAAATGCAAGACGAAGCGGCTAGGATCAGGGTATCTCCTCACATGTCCAACTATCTATCCTTTTCTCCTCCTCATCTTTGTATGGCCGCGTTCTTGGTGTCCTCAATCTTGTCAAGAGCGAAGCATTTTATTATGTCTGCTTGCTTTAATACCTTGCCTATTATGGTCTTTGAGGGATGTTTTTCTGCTCAAAGGTATGAAGATCGGTTATGCCCTTTCGACCAGTTACAAACAGACTACCGACCACGTTTTGTTTAGGTGTCAGCTTTATGAAAGTTTTCGTCAAAAATATCTGTCTTCCTTTTTGGGTAGATATCCCGGAAGGATGGATCATAACCTCTTGCTCTTGACCCTGGCTGACACTGACTCCCAGGTTACTGATTTAATTGCACAGTTTCTTCTTGCTGCTATGAATGCCCGTTATTTATTTTTACAATTTAAATGCTTTCCTGAATCGGGAACTTGAATCATGGTCAAGGACATTTTGATTTTAGTATATGTTGGTTGGATATTAGTGTATGTTAGCGGCCTGGCGGCTGCTATTAACTTATTTATTTTTGTGTTGTTTTGTTTATTGTGTGTATGTTATATGTGGTGCTGTGGCACGCAAAATTTTTGTATTACATTTTGGCCTTTGGCCGTAAATAAATTATATATTATTGTATACTTTCAAACCTAAAGGAAGAATTAGTTGATTTGTTATAATTCTTTAGTTACTTACAAAATAAGAATAGATGTTGTTTGAAAAGGGAACTTGACGAAGTATGTGTAGAAATACAGTACATGCCATGTTATGTTCTCTCTACAACTGTGAATGTTGTGAGGGCACTTTCCAGCAGGATTATGGGATGGATGATACAGGCTAGGACTCAGAATTTTTATTTACCCTGATAACTGACAGTAAATCTTGGCATTCTGATGGCTAATGCAGAGATGACAGAGGATATGCTCCAGAAAGAAAATCCAGGACCTCGTTACGGAACTAAGCAGAAGTAAGAATGTGGCAGTAGTCTCAGGATTGCTGTATTTGCAGAGTTTAATTTGCAGGGATGTAGTTACTATGGAGTGAGGGGGTTTGGTTGAACCCAGGCCCCTGCACTATAGGGGGCCCATTGCAAATGTCTGAGCACTGCTAGAAAATTTTCAGAGTGGGCGGCAGAGGAAGCAGGACCAACACTCTGGACCATTTTTAAACAGAAACCTGCCCCCTGGCAGGGGCAGGTCCATGTGCATTCGGTGGCATGCACACACACTTCTGGTGGGTGGTTGAGCGGTTAGACGGCAGCGGATGGGTGTGCACTCGGTGTGAACATCCACTCGACAATCACCCATGCCCTCGCACAGTGCAATCCGGAATTTTCCGGGTTGCTTCGTGTGGAGAAATGGGTGAAGGTAGGTGGGGGTGCATGGGTCACAGGAGCACACGCGTGCCCACCCACCTCCACCTCTTTTACACGGGTGCTACCATGTGTCCACTGGCAGCATCTCATGTAAAAACATCCTCTGTTCCCGTGCGCTCTGAAAATTTCATAGTGGCACTCAGGTGGCTTGCAGGGGCCCCACCAAGGGTATTTTTAAACGAGCAAGAGAGGGGCGGGCAGGGGGAGAGAGTCAGTGGCCACTGAGTAGCACAGCTACTCATGTGGAGTGCATGGGGAGAGATTCTAATGGGCGGCTCCCAGCATGGCCACCGCAGCCACACAGGCAGCCTCCATGCACTCCCACAGCTACCCACCGGCCCTGTAAAGAAATCATACAGGCAGACGTTCCCCCACGCCCCCACCCTTTGCCATGATGTACAGCTGCGGACACCATGGAAAGATGAAGCTGCAGCAGCCAGTAACCCCTTCCTGCCTATGACCCAGGAAATCCCTGCAGCAATCCCAAACAACAATGGAGGTGCATACGGAGTGGGACACATGGGAAGCTGCTGTCCTCTGTGGTGTTGGTTCTTCTTGTGTGTCACGAGGCGGGGGGTGGGGTTGTTGTGCTTTGAGCCAATGTGGTTTTGTATTTCACACACGTCCTTTAAGGGCTCCCAGCAGGGCTGTGGACAGGACCAGGGAAGGGGCTTGGCCATGGACTGGTCTGCTGGCGTGCGTGGTTCATACAGGCTGGGGATGTGTGGACACCTGTTACCATATGCACTTTTTGGCTTCTCCCGCATGGGGCACTCCAAATTTTTCAGCAGGGTCATGTGAGTGGCCATGAGCGGGTGCTATGTGGCTCACGGGAGTGCACATCCCTCTGCACCACCTTCAGATGAGCATTCGGATGAGTGGTTACTGGGTGGCCATGCATGGGAGCATCTCGTTTGAAAATACCCTATGAAGGAAATTTCCAGAGTGGGCAGGAGTGGAGTGCTTGCTCTGACTCTTAAAACCTCCTTACTCTGGGGTTGTTGCCTCTCCTTGGGACTTCACTGAGAGCCAGGGTGGTACCACAATCTTTATGGGGGCGAGGGAAAGGCCAGTGCTGGACAAGAGTCTTGGGAGTGCAGAGGGCTTCTGCTTAAGACCCTGTACCCCATGTCCTCTGAGGGGGTCTATAATTGGGACATGAGCCTGGACCTACTACAGCCTTTCAACATCACTGTTTGTAGCAGGGGGGGTCCCCCAGGGCCACAGGGGTGTCACTCTTGGGGAATTAGCTCTCTTGGGGAATTAGCTACGCCATATCAGCCTTGAGCTTTGGCTGATCCTCCTCCTTCCAGGCAGGGGGTACCCTCTCAGGACACACCACATAATCCCAAGGGTATTTGGCCACAGTCTTTATTAGACACTACCAGTCCAGTGTACCTGGGGCTGGTTGCTCGTCTGCCTCCATCCTACAGGCCCAGGTCCATCTCTCCAGACTCAGGAGCACCCCAACCACAAGTCCCCAAAGTCCATTCAGCCAGGCCTTCAAACCCCAAGCTCTGGCCAAGCCTTCCCAAGCCAAGAGGCTCCCTCCTGGGCGCAGCCTCTGTACTTTGCCTGGGTCCCCCTGGTTCGCCAGGCATCAGCACCCTGGAGCATAGAGCAGCAAAGCTTCTCTGGGAGATGTTGCTCCTTCGCCTTCCTAGCAGAGACTCCTTCCTTGCTGCCTAGTCTCTCCTTATATACAGCAGAGTGGGCGTGACCAGGCTTCTACTCTTCCAGCCTTAAAGGGCCATTAACCTGCCCACTCTGTCACAGGGGTTTCTCAGTCTGTGCTCCCTGCAGGCTGATGCCCAGCTTTGGGGTTGGTGCTGCCACATCCCTGGGTGCGCCCAGCCCTCTGACTGGTGCCCAGAGCCCCCTTCTTAAAGGGGTAGCAGCCCCCCGGGACTGCTCCCTGCTACACTGTTCATTCGCAAATAGGCACTCCTGGACATATTTCAGAAGCATGTATTAAATGGAATAAGGACATCCAGTCCAGATGACCATTAACTCCATCTGCACTAGTTTACTCATTTCCAAGGGAAACTGATTTGAAGGGAGGCACACGATAATCTGACTGAAGATTAGTGTGTACTACACCACTTTAGAAACTTTTTACTACAATTTTTTTTGATAATCCAGAGCAGCTTTCTGTGTAGGCAAGGTCAAAAAAACAGAGCCAATTTGTATGCATGGGAAAGAAGCTTAGTTACAAGGAAATTGTCAAAGAGCCTTGTTTGGGTACTCTGCTGAAGATTTAGGTTGCTGGTTTTGAGGTGATTTTTGGACCATATGGAAGTTTTCAGAAGAGAACAGACATAAGTTTGTTTTTTGGAGGTCTTTACTAAGTATTAGATAACTTGAGAACTGAACCTCCACCTCTTTATCAAAGTCCTTCAAAGAAGCGGGAAAACCTACTAAAATTCCCCAGTTGGTACAGGTTCCCTACTATTTTCTAGTGCGTTTGTAAGAATGAACTAAAATGCTTCCATAAAGAGGCTTTGTAATTTGAAAAACTACAAAACCAAATTAATCCTCTGTGTTATACCAGAGAATTTAGCCTTATTTTCCAGCCCCCACTTTATTACACACAGCACACATGTAGACCCTTGTCTTGAAAATATTTAGAAATCTTATGCTTCAGAAATGGAACACCAATGAAGACACAATTTTGCATGGGTAAATGTATGCAGACACATGTAAGTTTTCAGAACAGGCCTCATTCTGTCAGCTCTTGCTTGCATGATTAGTTCTATAAGTTTGAATGGGAATACTTTAATGAATAAGTGTTGCAGAACTGGGTTCTTAAGTATTGGTCCCTGCTGTTAGGTTGTGGCATGAGAGAACTATCTAGGGTACAAGATAGTCTGTCCAGCAGAAAATAAATGGCCAAGCATAACAACAGGTCAATTACCCATAGTATACCCTATAATGAGACTACTGAAAGTGGATTACATTATTGAAAATTTTAGTTTTAATCATTTAAATTGCTATATCATTATGTGTCTTGCAACAAAGTAAATACAATATGAACATAGAGATGTCTGTAGAAAAATCCACTCGGAATCTTACTGGCAGAGTTTGAGTCACTTTCTTATTTGCCAATATATTCACTTTTTTAGTGTAGATGTAACTGGTGAAATGCCCCCTTCACCACAGCCATCACCTGGGCAACCAGGCGGAGCTGTAGGTCCTGGAGCACCCTTAGACTCCGGGCCTGAGAAACCAAGGGAGGATGGACCCCATTGATGATAGAGGCCATCACTCCCTCGGCCCTCCCCACAATCATCACCTCTGTCTTGTCAGGATTTAATTTCTGGCAGCTTGCCCTCATCCAGTCCCCCACAGCTGATAAACACCAGGTAAGCACCGAGACTGCTGGGCCTGAGTCGTAAGAAAATGAGAGATATAGCTGGGTGTCATCAGCATATTGATGATGTCTCACCCCATACTCCCTGACGACCTCCCCCAAAGGCTGCATGTACACATTGAACAAGAGAGGGGATAAGATGGAACCCCACACATGAGGCCCCAGGGTGAAGATGAAAACTCCCCCAATACCACACGTTGGGTTGTCCCAGGGGATAAGATGGAACCCCACATGCAAGGCCCCAGGGTGAAGATGAAAACTCCGCCAGCACCACACGCTGGGTTGTCCAAGTCAGGAAAGAGCAGACCCATCCAAGAGCAGTCCCCCTAATCCCTGCCTGGTCCTGCAGCTGAGTCACAAACAACTCATGATCAACGGTGCCAAATGCAGCTGAGAGATCTAACAGGGTCGAACGGCCTAGGTTCAATTCACAGGAGAGATTGTCAACCAAGGCCACAAGTGCAGTCTCCATGCCATAACCCGGACGAAAACCCGACTGCGAGGGATCAAGAAAATTGACCCGGTCCAAATGCTCCTGAAGCTACTGAGCCACCACATGTTCAATAACCTTCCCTAAAAAGGGAAGGTTAGAGACTGACCAATAGCTGGCCAGGGCGTCAATGTCCAAAGATGGCTTCTTGAGCAGGGGCCGCACCACTGCCTCCTTGAGACAGTCTGCCACCCTGCCCTCCATAAGGGAGGCACTGACTAGCCCCACCAGCAGCAGACCCAATATCTCCCGACAAGTCTTAACTAGCCAGGACAGGCATGGGTCTAGTTCACAACAGGCGGCTCTAACAGTCCCAAGAGCATCCCCCTCATCCGAGGGCGACACAGCCCGAAACTCATCCCACAAAACAGAACAAGATGGGGCTTCTATTGCCTCTGACGCATTTTCTGCTAAGAAAGTTGCATCAAAACTATGGTGAATTTGAGTGATTTAAACAAATTTATTTTTTATTTTATTTTATAAAAGATTTTTATCCCGCCCATCCTGCCCACAGGGCAGCTTGGGGAGGTGAACAACAAATTAAAACAATAAAACAATAAAATCAATTTAAAAGTTAATAAATCCCATATGCGGGCGAAAAAAACAACTCCCCGCCCCAGCCCCCCCCCCCTATCCCCCCCCCTTGCCAAAGCCTGGCGGAATAGCCAGCTCTTACACAAACGTCGAAATGACAGGAGAGTGGGGGCCAACCGAGCCTCCTCCGGGAGCGGGTTCCACAGCACAGGGGCAGCCACCGAAAAAGATGTAACATCGGTGGCCACCCATCTCACCTGGAGAACCTCCAAAAAGGCTCCCCCAGACGATCTCAGGGGTCGCACGGGCACATGGGGAGTGAGGCAGTCCTGCAGATAAGCAGGGCCCAAGCCGTGAAGGGTTTTAAAGGTCAAAACCAGCACCTTGAACCTATCCGTGCTTTATAGGCAGCCAGTGCAGAGCTTGGCGCACACGCGTCATGTGCTCCCTGCGGCCCGCCCCCGTAAGGAGACAGACCGCGGCATTCTGCACCAGCTGCAGTCTCCGGACCAGCTTCTCGGGCATGGCCCCCCCTTTCCCGTGACAGCCTGGGTCGATGGAAAAAGAGAGGTAGAGTTGAGTGTCATCAGCATACTGATGACACTGACATCTGATGACACTGTGTCAGTGTCAGCATACTGATGACACTGCATGCCCTGAAACCCTCTCACAAACTCCCTTAATGGCTGCATATAGATGTTAAACAAGAAGGACAGAATGGCACCCTGCAGGACTTCACACGTGAGGTCCTGGGGGAAGACATACATTCCCCCAAGACCACCCCCAAGAGTTCTCCCGGCCAGGAATGAACAAAACCAGTCCAAGACTGTCCCGCCAATCCCGGCACGGTCCCGCAGGTCAGCAACACCTCATGATCGACTGTGTCAAATGCAGCTGAAAGGTCTAGCAGGACCAGTAAGGTCTGACGACCCCGGTCCAACGCCAGATGGAAATCAAAGCGCGCATTTGATTATTCTAAGTCCAGGAGGAGGGAGGCTGGACTGACCAGTCCCCTCACCACCTGGAACAGCTCAGCTGGGCGGGACTTAGCAGACGCAACGAGGGCAGCAAAGAAAGTCTTCTTTGCTGTCCGCACCGCAACGGCATAGGTACATAACCAGACTCTGCCGCAATCGGTCAACTTCAGTACGCGAGTGATGCCACTGTTACTCTAACTGCTGTCCTTCCTGCTTCAACTGCCGCAGCTCCCCTGTATACCATGGGGAGCTGCGTTGTCAGCTATTTGGGAGTGGACACTTGGGAGCCACACAGTCGATAGCCTCTGTGAACACGGAATTCCACATGGATAAGAAAGCATTGAGTGGGCGGCCATCGAAGTCAGAGGGAACATCCCGTAGAGCTATCTGGAACCTTTCTGGTTCCATAAGCCTTTGGGGGCGAACCAACTGAACTGGTTCCACACCCTCCCGGGGGCCGACATGCGCCAGGATACCTGCCTGGAGAAGGTAATGATCCATCCATGACAAGGGCTCTGTTGACACTTCCCCCACTAACGGATTCCCTGCCTCAAGGCCTGTGCAAAAGATCATGTCCAGGGTATGTCCTCCAACATGTGTGAGGCCCAGTACTCTCTGAGACAGGCCCATGGTTGCTTCATTTGGAGAGGATTACAAAGGCCATTAAGACTTCCATTGACTTAAGTGGTGGAAGACTACATCCAGAGTGTTTTAAAGAGATGTGGCTCTTGTAAGAAATATTATCTCCAGTGTCCCAGCTAAATTCCCAAAGGGGTTATTTTATACTGTTTGGAGACTAGAAACCACAGTGATGGGAGAATCAGAAAAACCTTAAAGCACTTTAACCCTCTCTCCATAACATTTCCCCTGCAGGAAGTGAAAAAGATTATCGTTGGGTAGTGTTGCTGGTAAATTTTCAGCTGTTTTCCTCTTCAAAGGTGTCATATTTCACTGATGGGCATGGTTGTTTCAATTATTTGCTACCTACCTGCCAAGAGGAAGTGAGTTGTGGGAAGTGGCCTACTATTCTCACACAAGCAAACATATACAAAATCCCCTTCCTCCCTTATTTAAAAAACGTCTCTTCTTCAGTTTGAAAGGTTGCATTGCTTGAGAGCTAAAATATGCTGACTGGACAACCTCCACCATTAAAGTGAATGGGTGTCATTGACTTTAACGGGTGGAGGAATGTGCTCTAAGCAAAGAAAATGACAGGCAAGTCCTGAATTGTTTGAAATTAGTAGGCGTGCAAGAATGACTGGTGTAGATCAGATACTGGTACAGACACAAAGCAGTCTTTGGTGTACGAACATACTTACAGCGGAAGCAGTTGGTACTTTTCGATGCTGGAGGCCAGAGGCAAGGGACCATGACACACACACACACACACCCTTTACTTTTCAAAGAGTTAGGGAGAATGCACCGAACTAAACCGATGGCAGAGTTGGGGTGTATGCTGCAGAAACTGATTTGATTCTGGAGGGAGAGGGTCCATTCGCTGTTTGGGGGGGGCGGGGAGGCTACCACAAATCAAGACGAGAATAAGCATGCACTTGTGTAGCGCTTCATGCACCGAGCTACCCCTAGGCAGAAGGCTTGGGTTTGGTTTTATTATTTATTTACTCCTATTTCTATGCCACCCCGTCCCGCAGAAGCTCAGAGTGGTTTACAATCACAAAAAGAAGTAGCCTCATTCACAGGGTCGCCCCAGAGGGGTGGGGGCTAGAAGGTCTGCATGCACTGAGCGAGGAGGTTTGGCAAAGAGGAGCTTGCTGCCTCGAGTTGCCCTGGGGGAGTGAGCACCGTCCCGTGCGGGGAAGAGAGTGCCCCCCCTCCTCTCCCCCCGGAGGCGAGCTAACCGCACTTGCAGTACTCCCCTCCCGACATTGTCTCGGCGGAGCCCAACGCATGCGCTCCTCGCTGGAAGGGGCGGAGGCTGGAGCCAAGCGCAGAACCGAGCGGGGGCCATGGCCGCCTGTTAATGAGGCCGGTGAGCTGGTTAGGTCTCGGCGCCCGAGCAGGATGGTGCCTAGGGGAACCACTCTCCCGCCCCCGCTGAGTCAGCGCAGGCCGGGTACGGAGCCGCGGCAGCTGCTGTGAGACCCAGAGGAAAACCCCTGCGAACAATCTCCCCGCCCCCCTCCTCCCCGCTACCACCAAGGAGAAGACCTAGCCGGCCCAGGTGAGTGAGCTTCCCGCGCTGCCGCAGCGCCCTGCTCCCCACAGTTACCCCTGCTGCCCAGCGACCCCCCTGACCTCCCATTCCTCTCTGAACCCCCTCCTCAAAGCCCTGTTCCTCAGTTCCTGTTCTCTAAGGGCCGCAATGAGTTCCACCGCCTCCCCTCAATCCTATTCCTTTTCTCTCCCCTACCCCCGAGATACATCCCTCCTTCCTGTCCTCCTCCCCCATAGCCTCCCTTGCGGAAATCACCTCCCTGCTCTCCACTTCCAACCCTTCCACTTGTCCCCTTGACTCTATCCCCCCCCCTTTCCCATTTCCTTCCTCTGTCCAGCCTCTGCCAAGGGACCCCTTGAATCTTTGTACCCTCTCAAAGCGAGCGACTCCCCCGGTTCCCTCGGAGTCTCCCCTTCGGATTTTCCTTAGCCCTGATTGCTTGTGAGCTTTGGTCACCTCTTCCCCGCAGGGTGGATCTCCTAGAGCTATGTCGGTTTGAGAAGCGGGGGAGTCCCCCTTGCTTTTCCTGCTGTGCGCAGCCCCGCCGGCGGCTCCTGGCTGGTAACAAGCTTTGTAGGGGTTATTAGAGTTCAAACGCAGCTGAGCTCAGCGGGGCCTGGGGAAGAAAGGGAAGGGGCTTTACTGCAGCAGCGGTATCCTAGATTAATGGGAGATCATGCATTGTAATCAGTGACGAGAGGACATAAGTCTGATTGGAAAGGCCCTAGGGAGAAGAGAAGGAATTCCGTTTCCATAGAGTGTGGCGGACCCTTGTGATAGAGCTTGAATCCAGCCCAAAGGATGAGCTGATGCTGCAGTCATAACCAAGGTTTATGGCAGTGACAGAGGTTGCGGTGATCTGCTCCCCAGTCTGTATTTACATTCTGATCTTGCAGCCCATAGAGCAGGAAACAAGACTGTGAACACCCATTGCACCTTCTGAGGTCAGATGCTGCAAGTTTTTAGACATGAGAACATCCCTATGGCAGGCGACTGTGTGTGAAATCCAGGTGTTAAAGTGGAAAGTGGAGAGTCCTGGTTTATGTTTAAAGCATATGGTAATACTTATATAAGGAACATTCTTTTTCTCAGTCTGAGCAGGATTCTTTGTTAGTTTATCATATTATGGTGTTTAATTATTTCAGAATCTATCTCTTTATAATAATGCTTATGACACTGTTTCTATTTGAGTTAGAGCTGAATTCCATGTACTGCATATACTTTGACTGATGGACAGTTCTCAGAATGGTACCTTTTTCAGGTATTGCATTGACTGCACTTGACAGTGGTGGGGAAAGGTGTGAGTGTGAAGGTGTGGGGAACAAAGAACATACTTATATTGATTTTTGTGGACTAAAGTCAATTTAATTCTTTTGTAGGCCAAACTAGGCATTATGTCAGTAGGTATAGCTAGATGCCAGTAAAATAGATTTCTGGCTGTCTTTTTAACACAGAAGCAAGGGCTTGTGTTCACTGTGACTTGCCACCAATGGCGTAAACACCTTGAACACAGGTCTTTCTATCTGTTTGTGTGTGTGCTGGATATGATCAAGTTCAGGATATAATTTCTGTATATTATTTTTTAAGGATAACTCTAAAATTATTAGTTGCTGCTCTATTTCTCTGTGTGCGTAGGGAAGGCACCTGTGTGTGTGTGTGTGTGTAGTGGGGAAAGATTCTTGTAGTTTTAATACAAAAAATCTTTGCTGGTTTATCTTCTAGAGCAGTATGCTTAGATATTTCATTATGCTGGTGCTAGATTGCAGTAATTCTTTTATGTAATGATCCTTCTAAGTTTCAGACTGGGATGGTCAAAGGAAATAACATCTTTTTTACATGCTATATCGCTTTTGACTTACAGTTAAGTAAAAACGAAACTTTAATTAGAAAAATCTCTTTTCTTCCTGTCAAGGCATTGCAAATCTCTCATAATTGTGACTGCCCATATCAACTATGGCCCAGGGGCGGTGGGCCCTCTAGGGAAGGAGGGGCAATGCCCCTCCTGGCCCCCCAGGACTCCCCTGGCCAGCGGCAGCTGACGCAGCTTTAAGGTAAAAATGGCCCTGTCGGCATCGCGCTGAATGTGCGGAGCCACCTCGAAGAACCTTGCTTAGAGAGGCAGAGACCTTCTGAAGGTCTCTGCCTCACTAAACAAGGTTCTTCGAGGTGGCTCCGCACATTCTCACCGGCTGTGTGTGTGCGCGCGCACACAACCGGTGACTCACTCCACTCCCCCTGAAGGCTTCCTAAGGAAGCCTTCAGGGTCAAAAGGGAGGTGTTCTCCCTTTATGCGGAGTGGGCGGCTAGAAGTGGCGTCCATTCCGCATAAAGGGACCCTGCAATGCAAGAGTGCCACAGGGGGCACTCTTGCATTGCAGGGGCTGGGCAGGGGGAAGGTTCATACGGGGGCACCCAATAGAGGCACCCCCGGTATGAACTAAGAGCTGCACATTCGTCAGGAGCTCCCAGCCCCCTGCACAGGCTGGGTCCCAGTCTGTGCAGGGGGCTGGGAGCTGCAAGCTGCTGACACGCGCACAACTCTTAGCCTCCCCGAGTCCCTTCCTGGAATCCAGCAGGGAGGGAGGAAGGGACTCGAGGAGACTAAGAGCTAGATGGAGTTCTCCCTAGTCCCTCTCTGGATGCAGGCGGGGGCGCTGAGGTCGGACAAGGAGAGATCAGGACCCGACCCCACCCCACCATGGTTAGTAAGTAAATTGTGGGGCCCAGGGTGGGGGCAGGGGGTGCGTGCGGGCACATGGGGGGAGGGGGAGCGGGGGGGTACATGGGGGCGAGTGCAGGCACACGGGGAGCAGGGGGTACATGGGGGCGAGTGCGGGCACATGGGGGGAGCAGGGGGGTACATAGGGGGCGAGTGCGGGCACACGGGGGGGTGAGACTTCTGTGAGGGCAAGTGCAGTTGTAGTCTCGGGAATTAGCGCATGTAGGAATGCGCTGTTCCACTTCTATGCTGCAAGAACACTCATGATTGTAAAAGATACATCAGGGAACCTGGTCACACGTGTGTGTTCTCGCAGCATAAAGGCAGAATAGCACATTGCTGTGTGTGTTGATTCCCGTGACAATACAGATGCAATTGCCCTCACGGATGTTTCCTCCCCTCCCATGTAAAGTGAGAAAATGGCCAATTTTTAATCATATGGCTGTGCAGGCAAGACGTTAAGTTTGTTAACAAAGGCTTTTGCCACGTAAATATGCAGGAAAGATGTTAAACAATGCTTTAGTTCTCATCAGTTTTAGTAGCGGTGGCAGTATATGACTATATGCTGTGCCCTGCTAGGAGTGCCACTTTCTTATAACAAAGCCATATAGAAAGGTTTAGTTGGCATTGCTGCATGATGTAGTGTGGAAACGGTGGTCTTGGGGAGAAATGCTTTTCCAGTAATAGGATGTAACCATTTTACAATTGCAAAAGTTCTCCATACTCGAGTTCGAAATGTTATGCACCTGACAGCAGTGTTTAAATAGATGTCAGAGAATTCTGTCTAATCTGACGGAAGTAGAATATTATCAATCTCTTCAACAGCTTGAACCTCTGTGGCAGATTTTAAGAAGTGCAGGTAAACCCAATAAAATATTAAAAGGACTGATATGCCCTGAAAGTCATGGGGTTTGTCTTATGCCTCACATTGTTTTCTATTTAAAACAAAAAACGACTCCAGACTGTTCTGGATCCTGAGAGTTTCTTGCTATTGGTTTCTTTTAAGAAGATTGTAGGTAGTTGCTAATTAATACATTAAAACACTGATTCATGTTCATTTTAACTTTGGTCATTTATATTTCCATCAATGTACTGTTTGAATCCAAGCACCCAGCTGTAGTGTAGCTACAGTGTGGTGTAGTGGCTACGTGCACAGTTCCTAGATCAGGAGGTAGGGGGAGGCTCCAGTTCAAGTTTTGCAGTAGCAAGAAACTCACTGGGTGACCTTGGACCAATCACAATGTTCTCTCAGCCCACCTTACCTCACAGGGTGGTTGTGAGGATTAAAAGTTGTGTTAATTAGTTCTGTGTGAAGTGCTCCAAATGCCATTGCAGGGAGGCACTATATAAAAATAAATAAATATTAAGCATAGGTGCAGATTCACATTTTAATGTGTATTTGATTTGGTTACAAATGCATACTAAATGCGCTGTGTGTACCAAAGTCTCAGTGTACTTTCATTGCTTTTGAGTGTTTTTAAGCCACTCCGTCTTAACTTGCGACGTAGGTTCTGATTCTGTAAAAATGGTATGCTTGTGCTTACCGTCCTACATTGGTGATCAGCCTCACTAAAGTCAAATCAAATATGCAGATGACACACAGTTATTCAGGGTAGTTAAAACCCAAGTGGACTGTGAGGAACTGCAGGAGAACCTTGCAAGACTTGGCGAGTGGGCATCTAAATGGCAGATGAAATTTAAGGTTGACAAGTGCAAAATGATTAGGGATTACAACTCGGGAAAAGGATCTTCGGAGTCATTGAAATTCTCAGCTCAAATGTGTGGCAGCACTCAAAAAAGCAAACAAGATACTAAGAATTATTCAGAAAGGTATAGAGAATAAAACTGAAACTATCATAATGTCTCTATGTAAATCTATGGTGCAACCGCACCTTGAATATTGCATGGAGTTCTGGTCACCACATCTCAAAAAAGATATAGTAGACCTAGAAAAGGTGCAGAGAAGGGCAACAAAAATGATAAAGGGTATGAAATGGATACTGTACGAAGAGAGGCTTGATAGGTTAAGACTCTTCAACTTGGGGAAGAAATGACTGAAAGGGAATATGATAGAAGTTGATAAAATCATGAGTGTGGAACTAGTAAATAGGAAATGGTTATTTACTCTCTCAAATATTAGTAGAATTGGAGACACTCCATGAAACTAAGTGGTGGTAGATTTAAAATGAGAGTATTTTTTCACTCAACGCACAATTAACTTGTGGCGTTTGTAGTCAGATGGTGTGGTCAAGGCTTTTAAGTACACTTGGGTTTAAGAAAGGATTGGATAAGTTCTTGGAGGGTTAGGTCTTTTACAGCTGTTAGCAAAGTAGGTTTGGGGGACATAACTTTGGGAGGTGGGAGTGGACAACAGGGAATGGATTGCCCACTGTGACCTGATTGGGTACTTCTCCCAGGTGACTGAGATTGGCCACTGTCAGAGACGGGTTGCTGGGCTCAGTGAACCATTGGTCTGACCATGCAGGGCACTACTTATGTTCTTATGTGGGTCTTTGCAGGCTTTAGTTTATAGTATAGTTGAACTGTGAGCACTTGGATGAGGGGAGGCTAGACTTACTAGGCACATAATCTAATGTACAGAGGCAGAAATCTAGGCCATTTTACTGCTTAGGCGTGTCCCCCTCCCAGTAGCTCCTGGCTGGTCCCCTTTCCTGGACACCTAGTCACACAGAAAAACCCTACAGCCTCCCTCACAGACAGAAGGCTACTTACTGAGGTGGAGGCACCAGCTGCCTGGCAATGGTGCAGTGGGAGGACAGAAGGTGTTTGGAATGGGAGGGGACAGAAGGTGTTTGAGATCAACATCGTGGCCGTCTTCCTTGCTTAGAACCTAAGAAGTGCCCTACTGGGTCTACCACTGGGTTCTACTCCCGCTGCCTTGACTTCCTATCCTCCAACTCCTCCCTTGACCCCCCTCCAATCTGGCTTCCGCCCCCTTCATTCTACTGAAACTGCTCTCGCTAAGATCACCAATGATCTTCTGGTGGCTAAATCTAAACGTCTCTATTCCATTCTTGTCCTCCTTGATCTCTCTGCTGCCTTCGATACTGTTGACCACTCACTCTTGCTGGATTCCCTTCACTCCCTTGGCTTTTGTGGCTCTGTCCATAACTGGTTCTCCTCCTACCTCTCTGACCGCTCCTTTAATGTGTCTCTCTCCAACTCCGCCTCCTCCTCCTTCCCCCTCTCAGTTGGTGTTCCTCAAGGCTCTGTTCTTGGCCCTCTCCTCTTCTCGATCTATACCTCATCCTTAGGCAAACTCATTGCCTCCCATGGCTTCCAATACCACCTCTATGCTGATGACACTCAACTCTATCTCTCTACTCCCTCTCTCTCTCCCTCTGTTCAAGCTCGTCTCATCAACTGTCTCTCTGACATCTCTACCTGGATGTCTCAACGTCAACTCAAACTCAACATGGCTAAAACTGAACTCCTTATCTTCCCCCCTCATCCTTCCTCTCCTTCCTCACTGTCAATAACTATTGATGGAGTCACCATCCTGCCTGTCCCCCAAGCCCGTAGCCTAGGCTTCATCTTTGACTCAGCCCTTTCTTTTAAACCCTACATTGACTCTGTTGCTAAATCCTGTCGCTTCTCCCTCCATAACATTGCTAAGATTCGCCCTTTTCTCTCTGTCTCGTCTGCCAAAACTCTTGTTCATGCTCTGGTCATCTCTCGCCTCGATTACTGTAACCTCCTTCTCACTGGCCTTCCCCGGTCTCACCTTTCTCCCCTCATCTCTGTCCAAAACTCTGCTGCCAGGGTCATCTACCTCGCCAGTCGCTTCGACCATGTGCAGCCCCTCCTCTCTTCGCTTCACTGGCTTCCCCTTCCTGAACGAATCCTGCACAAGCTCCTAGTCTTCACCTATAAAGCTCTTCACAACCTTGCTCCCCCCTACCTCTCTGCACTTATCGCCCTCCATACTCCAGCCCGTGCACTTCGCTCCTCCTCTGTCCCTTCTCTCACCCTTCCACGCCTTCCCTGCTCCCCTAAGCGCCTTCGTCCCTTCTCACTTGCTGCCCCCCATGCCTGGAACTCCCTCCCTGTCCACATCCGCCTTGCCCCCTCCCTTCATACCTTCAAATCTCTCCTTAAAACTCACCTCTTTCGCTCTGCTCTGTCTGACTCTTTATCCTGCTGAGCCACTATTCCTATACCTACGATCGGTTTACCCTTATCCTTGCAACATGGACCTGCCTGCTGTCATTCTCATCGTAACCAAGCCAAGTACGTGCACTTGAGACCTCGCATCTTCATGAATGTTAGACCCCTTGTCTCTCCCTCTGTTCCCCTTCCTAAGTCTCTCCCCCAGCTCCTGTCTCTCAGATTGTAAGCCCTAGGGGCAGGGACCCTGTCTATTTTATTACTTTGTAAAGTGCCAGGTACACTGCTGGCACTATATAAATGTTTGTTAATAATAATAATAATACCACAGCATCCTGCCTCTGACTTACTAGCTTTAAATATCTGGACTCTCTAAAGCTTTTATTTTGTACATCTTAATATGTTGTTCTGAAAGCTTCACAGTGCTTGTGTCTGGAGTTTCAGTGCAGTTTGGTAATTTTTAACAGCTTTCTTTCATGTGACTGAGAGAAAGAGAAAGGTGACAGATTAGTAGCCCCAGAGATTGAAGGGTTTTATCTACATGACAGATATGGCACAAGCAGAGGAGGCTTGCTTAGTGCCAGCGTACTTTGGTATTTGACACAGAGGTACTAACTACTTAGTCATACTAAGCCGTCATACAAGCAGGTAACTGGTGTTGCTCACTCCAAACATGGTTTGTGTTTGAACACATGGTAAAAAGTAGAGCTTTGATCTTCAGAGGCCTCACTTTTTGCAGATCTCTAAGTTAGCAACCATGGTTGGGCAGTCTTTCATCCTGGTACCGGGTTGACTTTCTGTAGCAGTTTAAGCATAATGCTCCTATCTACTGAAGACAGGATAACTCTGACCATGCTATCCCAAAATGCATTGTCTCCTGGTGTTGGCACTGCTCTGTGTGTTTGCCCTGAGGGTGTGTAATTCCCTTCTGAGCGTACTAGGATATTTTCCCAGGCTTTCCTTAGAATGCACTGATACAAACATTGGTAAGCAGCACAGTAGGTGTGGCTGCCACAGGCAGCTCTGGGTGGCTTACAGTCAAGCTGGTTGAATGAGCACAGCATGGGAGGGAGCCACAAACTAGCAGGTTGCATGTGCCTTTCTGACTGCCCAGCATCTGGCTCCATAGGAAAGGAGGGGCCCTAGGTTTAGACGAATGGACTGGAATCTCCATTTGGATTTCATTGAGGAGCCCGTTGTTTCCCTCCCTTGTGCCTCCCTGCATCTGCCTGCTGCCTTTTGCCCCGGGGGGGGGGCACATGGAAGCCCGGAGCCCCGTTTCCCAGGGGGATCTTGCCAAGTGCCGGATTGAAAGTTAAAGCAGCTGAGCGTGAGGAGGAGCTACACTCCTGGGACAGCTTAAAGATCTCCGCGACCCCTGGCGGTGCCGGAGGTGTGCGCTGGGGCGCTGCGCCTAAGGGCTGCGTGCGCAAGGGCGCGCCCTTGTGCGCGTGGCCTTAGGCACGAGCTGGGTGTAGGGCTAGACTCTGCTCAAGTGTGGGATTGAAGCTTTTTTTCTATCTTACAATTTTGTCATCTTCTGCCTGAATGCCTAAGAAGAGTAAGAAGCCAGGAGTGACTACCAGAGCACGGGCCGGGCAATTACAACTCTAGGATTGTTTTGCTGCGGCACTGGCATCTCCCGGTTCTAAGCGGGTTGGTTCCTCTCAAGTTGCCCTGCATTCTCCTGTTGAGGGTCATCATGCAGGGTGGGATTTGCATGGTGTTTTTGCAAGCTCTTCACTTCCTCCCTTGTTACAAGTCTCTGGGAGCTCCAGGGCAGGACTTTCCTCTGTTGGGTCCGAGATTCCTAATTCAATCCCACAGGCCCCCCTTGATTCTTCATTATTGGCATGTGCCTTGGCTTTTAAGAAGCAGGGAGAACGTTGGCATGCCTTGACTGCTAATTCTCGGGGGCCCTCTCAGCTGCCCTCATGCTCCCTGCCTTCCTCCGCTGGGGATAAAATTTGTTCCCTCCAATCTCGAATTGAAGAAATCGAGTCGCAACTCTTAGCTACCCGAGTTGTGGGAGGGGATAATCTGCTAGCCAACTCTTTGACAGCTGGGCATGGGGAACTGGAGTTGTCTTTTGCTCCCGCTTAGCTGTGGCCCTTACCTCTAGGTCAGGATAGTGAGGCTCCGGGGGTGTTGGAGTCTCCCCCTAGAGCAAATAGAGAGAAGGTTTTTTTTTCTAATATTCCCTCTGGCCCCCCTACTAACTCGAGATTAATTACTCCTGAAACCCAAGAGATATCAGCCCCTTGTTATGTCCACCAGGTAGAAGATGCTCTGCCAATATGTTTGGCACGGATTGAGGGTTTGGATGCCCAACTTCAGGCCATTCAGAAGCAGTTGGCTAGGCTTTGGGAGTGGACCAATGATTTCAGAGGGAACTGTGGGGGATTGATCAGGCATCCCAAACAACTATCTCACATGGTTCAGATTATGTTGGCCCTGTAGTTCCTAAAGTAGCTAAGGCCCGGAAGCTCTCCCCCCATAGCTGATGCCTTGGTTTTTACTGTTCATCCCCTGCAGGCTGGGTTATTTCCTCCTTGGGATACAAAATATTGGATTGCTCACCATATCTCAGACATATTGGGTGGTGCCTTTCTACTTTCCCACATTATTCGTTTTTTTCATCTCCTGGCAAGGGGCGGAGTACGCCGTATTGTTATCTANTATTCCATTGATTTCAATGGGGACACAGTGCCCCATTGAAATCAATGAAATAAAACCGGTACCGGATACCGGATTTAATCCGAGAATCCGGTTCTTTTGAGAACCGGAAAACCGGTAAATCCGGTATCCGGTAATTGCCCCGGGGTCCCACCTCTAATAGGCAGCTAGTGCAGAGCCTGGAGTACTGGTATAATGTGCTCATGGCGGCCCGTCCCCATAAGGAAACGGGCCGCTGCGTTCTGCACTAGCTGCAGTCTTTGGACCAACACCAGGGGTAGCCCCATGTAGAGCTCCTTGCAATAGTCCAATCTCGAGGTAATGAAAGCATGGATGATAGTGACCAGGTCACTATCTGAAACATATGGCCGAAGTCATTGCACCAGATGTAACAGGTGAAATGTACTCCTCGCCACAGCCCCATTCAAGCGGAGCTGCGGATCGAGGAGCATGCCCAAACTTCGAACCTGGAAAACCAGTGGAGGGCAAACCCTATTAATGATGGGAGCCACCACATCCACTGCCTTACCCACTATCATCGCCTCCATCTTGTCAGGGTTCAACTTCAGTCGGCTCGACCTCATCCAGTCCCCCACAGCCACCAGACATCAAGTAAACACCGAGACTGCCGGGTCTGGGTCGGATGAAAATGAGAGGTAGAGTTGTCATCAGCATATTGATGATGCTGCACCCCATACCGTCTCACAACCCTGCCAAAAATATGCCACTATTTGTCTTGTCTGCAGTTGAACTAGTTGCAGTCGCCTAAATTATCCAGTTCCATTCTCCCTTCTAGTTCCCTTCTAAACAAGGTTTAGCCCAGAGTTCAGTGTTCCACAGAGACAGATTTTGTGGTGTTTTTATACAAGCATTTCCCCATCCATTACCCACCAGTCGCGCACCCATCATGTATGTTGCAGGGCTGCATAGGGCACCAACGTGGTCCTACAACATGGGTAATGGGTGGGGAGGCGCTTATCTAAAAACACCCATAGCTTGTGTCAGCATGAAGGATTAAAAGGGGGCATTTCTGGTGTCTTTTGGATAAGAGCACATGCCGTTAAATGCAGGCACTGCTTAGTGCTCTATGAACATAGATGATAGAGGTGTCCCTTCCTAATTGAATTTTAAAATAAAATTAAAATTGACTCTCACTCCTGTGAACTTAAAATGCTGAACTTTTAAGTGCTGTAGCCCCAGTCCTGAAAATAAGTGCTCACTGCCGAGTACTAACCCATGCATAGTTCTCCTGCAGGCAATGGGACTACTTGCGTTTGCAGTCCACATACTAATGTTTTCGGAATAGGCATCCTGTGTGTAGTATCTCAAATGAGAGATGACTTCAAAGTTGAGCATAGACATATGTTTGTAGAATCAGTGCTTAAACTGTCTAGGCATGAAAGAGCTTGTGCTGA
>QEPC01006817.1:3760373-3811819 GCA_003113815.1 Sphenodon punctatus
TCGAATTCGAGTTCGGTTCACACATTCGGTTCGGTTGACGAACTGAACTCTGAACTTCCGAACCGCGTTCGCCCATCCCTAGTTTTTAGAGCCCACATATTTGGAAACAAAAGTACTTGCAACAAATGCGCTTAGTTGGAACACTGCCCAAAAGGAAACCATTCTAGGATCAAAACACCTTCAGTTTAAGAGAGAAATTGAGACTCTTACAAATGCAACCATACTCCAAAGAGCATCGAAATTGTAAGTTCAGGCTCCTGCCTTAACTTGCGTTCCATGTAAACAGTAATGTCATGTCATAATGTTTATTTGCCCAAGCCATAAGCTATGACAGTATGGTAGATTGAAAAACAGTATACATACAATATATATGTTATAAAACTGGAATAAAAAGAACCAACTGGTAGTTCTAGGGCAAGTAAAATATAAAACCTACGCATTAGCAATGATTTTACTCTGGTGTGCTAAAGCATTTGCCAGAGTAGCCATTCCAATTATCACATGTCTATTGGAGCTAGTGAACAAAAAAGCAGCTTTTGTGCTCTCCAGTGCTTCTTTCCATGCAGAATAGGAGGTAAAAACTTAGTGCATAAACCAAGAGAAGCAGGACAGTCCAATAAATAATGAGCAGGTCTTCAACTTGCTTATTTCTACATGGGCACAGTTTTAATCAATATGAAACATTATTAAATCTACCATCCAGGACAGCCGTGGGCATCAGCAGGATCCGTGAAAGGATCAAGGCCTTAGTGGAAGCTTACTCACAGAATCAAGATACTTTTCATATTGGTGCAAGGATTTACATCGGCTGACACACAGGGCCAATTTACTACCTGAAAGTACAGCCATAACCTTTTGTTTAGCAACATCAGACCCCCTGCACTTGAACAAAATTTTTACCTGCCACTGTGGTAGGCCCTGCAAAAGATCAAGAGATAATCTCATTTTACAAGTTATCCTGGACAGATTTTTATACCATGTGGGCCTGGATCCCAAACTATGTTCTATCAAGCATGCCTTAGGTAGGCATCCATAGCTGGAGATTTTTAACCAATAATCATGCATGCTTAGGTAAGCTTTCATTTTAATAGGTAGTATGCCAGTTTCTGCTCTGGCAAAAACATTGGGGGTAAATTTAGGTATATTTACCCGAGAATAGTTTTTTATAGTCTGTTCTGGACAGCCTCAAGTTCTATGATTGAAACATGATGACACAGCTCAGCGCCGTAAAGAACCTGAGGGTGAATCTTACATTTCAGAATTTCAAGGGCTGGACCTGTTAATCTCTCCCCATTTGTCCTCCAAAAGCTGATGACTCTGTTATAAAGTTTGCTCAGCCTTTAGCGTAACAGATTTGATATGGTCCTGCCAAGCTCCCATTGAAGAGAATACAATTCCTAAGTATCTATAGTTTTTGACTTGTTCTAATTGGATGGAGTAAGCAGTAAGGCCTACGGTCTCGCATATTGTGTTCACTTATAACTTAGGTTCCATGCACCTACACTTTGCCTTGGTCTTTCAGCCCCAATCCTCTTCCTCTGCAGATTGGGGGCAATGCTGAAGCTGGGGACAGCAAGCTCTCCCTGTTCCAGTGCTGTAGACTGGATCCCTGTCTCCACTGTAACCATAACTACTTCTTCATAGCTCCATTTATAGCTTCAGTTATATAGTTCCCCTCTCAGGCAGCAGCTCAAGTGCATCTGCTTACTACACGGGTGAATAAGGGCAAACAAATATTTGTCATTGTATATCGTGCATTGGAGTGCTGTATTGGAAAGGGATTTGGTGTCTGAGAGTTCTGCCTGCTGATTGAGGATTGATTGGTTGCCATCTGCTTGCTGGTACAGCCCTCATAAGGGTTCAGTGATCATCTACTCCCCACCCCCCGAATTGGATATCCCGTTATCCCCATTCCAACTGAAAGCACATCCGGAAAAGAGGCATACACTTAAAGCCTTGTCCCTGAATACACATCATCCATCTCTGTCTACTCTTCCCCCACCCCTCAAGCACCTGGGTACCCCCTCCCTATACAAATACTGCTCCCCACCCCTGGCTTCTCCCCCAGCCTTGTCTGTGGATACACATAACCCATTTTTCAGGCTACCCCTCCTAGCACTTGTCTGGCTGTTACTGATATATACACTGCCCCCCAGCCTCATCTGTGCATACACATCTAAACCTATAATCTAATGAACATAAATAAGATTCAGTTAAATAATATAAATCTTAAATATGGTGGGGATGGGGTCAAACACCTTCATCTTCCTTCCCACTTGACACAAAACTGGGCATGGGGGTAGTGGTGGCAGGTCAGGGAGGACAGGCATGCCCTGCATCCCAGAAGTCTCGATTGCAGCACACAGCAACCACCCATGCTCTGCTAGGGAAGCCTACTAGGCTTCCCATGCCACTTTCTGGCACCGGAGAAGGGAATAGTAGCTGTGCAGGTGGCATACTTTCTCTGACATCTCACAGTCTGACAAGCCCAATATATTCCACGTGCATCCCAACCAGTGCTGCCCATGCAACCCCAAATTCCCTTCTAGAACTGCATTAGGGCAAGGGGCAGGGATGGTGCCATTCCTGGACCAGACTGTGGAGAAACGGGTGGTGGCTGCTGGGGTTCAACAGGTGGAGGGACTTCATCCCCTCTTCTAGTAGCCCACACAGATGTGGCGCAACAGCTGCCCATTCCAAGTCACGCATTGCCCTCTGAGCACCCTACCTTATGCTGCCCAGCTCCACACCATGAACATGAACTAGATGATAGCATAGAACGGAGATGCCATGATCAGCCCCCCTGTGTACCGCTGCAGCGCACTGCTGTTCCTCTTCTGGGGCCATTCCAGCGGATTGAATGAAGTGATGCCAGATTTGGAATGAGTATGGCCTCTGCCCTCGCTGCCTACCATGGCCACTAACCTGCTTCCCAAGATCTGCCATCCTCCCCCTCCCCCCCCCAATTCCCTAGTTCCCGAACTCCCCAGTAAATCTGTCGCTGCCCTAACACAAAATGAATGGAGTTATTTATTATTTATTTATTTACATTTTTATCCCACCTTTCTCCAAGGATTCAGAGCGGTTTACAGCATAAGTAATATAAAATACAATCCAGTACATTTTAAAAATGCAGGTTCCACCACTTTCCCATCATTTTTGTCAAGCACTGATCCAGAGCTCCAGTGTCTGAATGGGAATGGTTGGTTGTTGGTGGATGGGGCTGCCTAGGTCAACAAGTTCAAGGAGGTGTCTCCCCCACCCATCCGCCAAGCTGCACAGCTGGATGGGAGTGCAGGGGGAGAGTGCCCCCCTTGAACTTGTGCCACTGGCAAGCCCTGCTTCCCCCGCCTGCCACTCCTGATCACCTGTGGAGTTGGCCATGCTAACTGAATCTGAGTGGGGCCGCCTAGGGGTGGTAAGTTAAAGGAGACCACCACCACCCCGCCCTGATCCACCTGCTACTAAGCTTCATAGGGGGATGGAGGGCGGTGGCTGCTTGAGGCCACCTAGGTGGCAATTATCCCTGCGCAGTTCATGGGTATAGAGACAGGTACAAAAAGATATACCCATACTTGTACATGTAATCCATGTTGATGAGACTTTTAAGTTATGTCCCAAGCCTTTTGACATTCTGGCGATCCTGTAAAACCTGGCTGTTCGCCCAGGCCTTTGGGGAGGCGGGGGGAGGGCGGGGGGTTAGGGTTTTATCTCTCCCTTTGCCTTTTTACTTTGTTTATCCTGACCCTGTTTTGGTTTTTAGATTGCTGGATTTTAAAAAATGTTTTTTGTTTTTTTTCTTGAATGTTGTTTTATTGAATTGTACGTCACCCTGGGATGCCATTGGCATGGGGGGTGCGACTAATAAATGTAGTTAGTAAATAAATAAATGTCAGGATGGACTTGGATTATACATACAACAAACACATGTACGTTTTCTGTATGTATCCCTCTACGCTTTCATAGAGAAGAAAATGGGTTTCCGTACATAGCATATATATTTAGCATCTACGTATAATAAGCTCTCTACATATATCCTATGCACAGATACTTGTTCTCTTCTATATGACAGCATAGAGGGAGATGTACGTATGTTTGTACATATAATCCACGTCCATCATGATGTTTAAAAATCTCCATTGGATAACATGGGAACTTCAAAACATCATAACTTACAAACTACACAATGGATTTTCAGAATCTAAACTTGGGAATGGACTAGAATGCATGCTTTAACTTTCTGGCATCTCTGCACCTCCAGATGGATAACTTAAAACTAATTTTTATGTGTTAACAGTAAATGTTGCAAAAGACAGAAAAAAACAGTTCTGCCTCCAAAATTCAAAGTCCTATAACACAGCTGTTTCTCAGCCGATCTGCCTGAAATTGGGACCATGTCTACCCCTCTCCCAAGCAATCCTTCCTACAAAGTCATAGGGTGAATAATCTCAATTTTAGAACGAGTAGAATTTTTGTGATTTTAACTGAGTGCAAGCTGCCTTAACTGTAGAGCCACTCCCACGGCTCTATAATACTGTAAATTTACATGGAAAATTGGCATCAAAATGAATCTTAATTTAGCAGAAAGCAAAGCTGCTTTTTGGATTTTTGAAATCCGTATTTGTGAGTCATTTACTGTTTTACTGGAGTGTGTTCCATTCATATGTGCTTTGATGCCTAATGACTGATTTACACTAAAACTGACTTGATTACTTTTGTCTTGTGTTGTTTGCAGTCTGTTACAAGTTCACGGAAAGGGAACAGAATGGCTGCAAAGGAGAAGTTGGAGGCAGTGTTAAACGTGGGCCTGCGGGTTCCAAGCATCATGCTTTTGGATGTCTTGTACAGATGGGATGTCAGCTCCTTCTTCCAGCAGATCCAAAGAAGTAGCCTCAACAACAATCCTCTCTTCCAGTACAAGTACTTGGCCCTTAACATGCATTATGTGGGTAAGTTTGCATCTTGGTAATCTGGACACTAACCTTTGGTCAGTCTTGTAGCAAGAATTTTAAAAACACAGTAAAACTGACTAGTATATTCTTGCAGCAATGTTTGTTGTTGCGATTTTTGAACTATAGTAGAGACCCAGTTATGTGGACTTCACGAAGTTGGAGGCACTACTTGTGTCCTGTAGCAACTGTATGTCTCTGCAGAATGCTTCTTTATTTGTGCACCTGAGATAAGCTGCTGTAGGGGAGAGTTCTGAGAACATGTTGGTCACATAGTAATTGTCATAGGAGCCAGGGAGCGGGGATTTCCAGTGAGTGGTGCCTGCTCCTAGCCCCAGAGCTGCCTGCACAAGGAGCCAGTGAATGAAAAATCAAGGCATTCCCCAGATCTAGAGCTGACCCTTCCCTCCAGGAACTTGCTAGAAAGTGTGTCTGTCTGAGAGAGAGGCTTGGAGCCCAGGGCAGGTGGGGGTTGAGGTGGCTGCAGGGAGTCTGAACCCAGAAGGAGCTGAACTTGAGACCTCACCCCTTCTCCAGTGCCCATTGTATTTATAGAGCCAAAGTTGTGGCTCTATCGTTAAGGCGGTTGCAAACTCTCATTGAACAGCACCTATGCTGTTCAGTAGGAGTCAGTAGAGCAAACACTTTCAGTTGGCAACTGGAGTGTTGATGGGTTTTTTAGAGTTTGTGTACTGTGTAAGTTAGTTTTTATCAGCTGAAAAATGAAAGGAGGGTCTATTGTAGACCCTATTGGTTCTGATTCTACGATTTCCTGCTTTTAAAGAAAAGTTAGTGTTGAAGAACTCCCATTCTCTGTAAATGGGAGAAGAAATTAGAACACACATGCGTGCATTCTGTCAGGCTGCAGCAGTGGCCTTCGTGCTAGCCACTAGGGGGATAGAATAGGGGGAATTAAATCTTCCGTCTGTGTCTGGGCTGCAACAGCACAAGGATTCAATCCGTTCCAACTGCTCCATCACTCTCTGCTTGCCCCTGTTCATTCCTCCTCCTCTTTCCCCCCCCCACAGTCCAGTTCATTGTCTCCCTCCCTCCCCTCCCCCACCTGACCGACTCATTGCCTCCTCCCGCCCCCGATCTGGTTCTTTTTTCCCCCCACACACTGCCAGCCCCATTTATTGCCCCCCGCCCGATTCATTGTCCCCTCGCCAGCCCCATTAAATTTGGCCTTCAGTTTAGCAATGAGCGAGAGGGGCTTAAGGCTGGAGCCAGTAATTATATAAATAAAAAGGCATGGCTGAGCCACAGCATCGGGTGCTTGAGCTGGAAGCACATGCACCCTGAGAGGTTGCAGCTCTTTCTCCCTGGTGGAACCTGAAGTACCATGGGTTAAAGGGAGGCAGAGCAAAGGGGATGTAACGTGGTGACTGGTGCCAGCCCTGTTCTAAGGAGTGTGGTGTTCGTCTCCCCCTCCCTGGGATCGGTGGAGCCACAAAGGAAGTGGCCTGGCTGCTTAGAGAGAGAGATTGGCTGCGGGATAGGGATGCTGCTGAGAACAGAGTGTTGGGCTGAACCAAGAGAGGAGTGGGTAGCTCTGATAGCCTGGTTAGGTTAAGACAGCTGAGGAAGTTGGTCGGCTAGTTGAAAGAGCTACCCAGCCGGCTGGAGAAGAGGATCTGCAAAGGAGTGGAAACCGGAAGGACTGTGGCATTCCAGAAGGTGTGCTGAGAAGTAGGAGACAGGTGGTGTGCGGGCGTTCTGCGGTGACAGTGGGACAGCAGAGAGAGACCTGGACAGGAGAGGAGCTGGGCGCTGAGGAAGCCACTGACTCGTGAGTTGCCCAGGAGACAGAACTTAACCCTGTGGCCAGAGAAGGAGAGCAGTGTTAAGACCAAGGCTCTCGAGTCCAGGGATCAGACTAGTCGGGGTCTGAGCCCCGCAGAAGGGCCAGGATACTTGGTTTGCCTTAGAGGTTTGGCTCGGGTGGAGATCCAGGGGCCAGGGCTTGCCTCTCTTGAGCCTTGAGGAAGGGCAAGGCAATTAAGGAACATTGGAAGCAGCCTGAACTAGGAGCAGGGGCATTTGAGAGTGAATTAAGCCGGATCCAGGCAGGTCCAATGTGGGAGCTCGGGGCAGGGCAAGGCTTCATAGAGACCAAAGGCTTGCTTGCTGAGGAAGGACCTGGGGTTGGGGCTGTGAGGCTGAGATAGATTGGTGTCTGTTTGTGTGACTTAAATTTACATAGTGTACATAATGTCTGCAAGTTGGAATTCCTTGGGTGTGCAATCTGACCTCGGTCCGGGCTTGAACTACCGAGGGCCAGAGCCTGCTACAGCAGGAGGTGGAGATTATGAATACCTTGAGGGCTACTGTTAGGGGGTCCTGTGATGGCTTCCTGGGCTGCAGAGATGAGGCTATGGGATTGGGGTAGAGTATGCACCCAGGAACCGCTATGGGAGGAAGTGGGGTTACAAACTGATATGGCGTATGTTTTGGAGGGAACTGAGACAGTTATAATAACCCAGGATGCTGCGGTGAAGGTGGATCCTAAAGAGGGATACCCGATGACCCAAGATGTGGGAGTACAAGTGAAGACCAAAGAAAGAGAGAAGGGACTAAGTGAATTATTGTTATGGGCAATGGTAGTTCTGGCCCTATCGTTTATGTATGTAATAAAAGTATAAGTTTAATTACCTGGAGTTGGTGGTTGAGGCTGACTGTGAATGTGTGTTGGGAGGCTGGTGGGGTGGTCCCTAAGCAGTGGTGGTGGATCGTTTAAGAGGGAACCCTGGAGACACCCATCAAACGGCATGAGAGACCTGCCACGTTCGGTGTAAGGACAAAGGCCCTGATTGGGGAAAAGGGGATTTCCAGTTATGACTTGTGTTTGGTGAGCCCCGTGGAAGGGCCAGGACACTTGGGTGGTTGTCTTGGATATTTGGCCCTGGTGGGGATGCAGGGGGCAGGACTCTCCTCTCCTGAGCCCCGAGGAAGGGCAAGGTGAGTAAGGAACATTGGAAGCAGCCTGAGCTAGGAGCTGAGACACTTGGGAGTGCATTAAGCCCGATCCAGGCAGGTTCAATGTGGGAGCTTGGGGAAGGGCAACGACTCATAGAAGCCAAAGGCCTGCGTGCCTAGGAAGGCTCTGGGGTTGGGACTGTAAGGCCTGTGAACCTGAGATAGATTAGTGTCTGGTTGTGGGACTTATTGTAAATAAAGTGTACATAGCACATAATGTCTGCTACTTTGGATTCCTGTGGTGTGCGCATGACCCAACGTGACTCCTGGCTACAACCACCAGCTCGGTTTGACTCCTGCTGCTGCTGAAGTGTCTGGAAGGGGATGCTGGGGACTTGTCTGTGCTGATCCCCACCAGGGAGAGAGGGCGGGCAGTGAAGAAGTGGCCAGAGTGAGTGAGGCAGAGGAGGTTGAGGGAAAGCTGGGGTGGATTCTTCTCCTTGCTGCTGCCTTTGTTAGACATTTGTGTCCAACTTGTGCAGTAAGAATCCTAAAATGTTAAATTATTCTCCCCTGAGTTCCTTACGAAAGTTATATAGGAAAATATCACTGGCTTATTCAGCAGCAAAATCAATGTTTTATTCAACACTATACTCCTGTTAGGGTCAGTTGATAAGTTTTTCTCTTATTTCCTGTGTGGACATGGTATTCAGTAACTTGAAAGAACAAGCTCAATTGGGAGAATAGTTTTTGTGTGATGCTATCTTGGACCAGCACTGCTGGCTAACAAATGTTTTGAGGTTCTGCTGAGAAAAATCAGTGAGATCTTTGTGTTTTGTTAAACAAGAATGGAGGGAATGTAATTTTTCCTGTAGTTTGGTGGATGCATTTGGGTGGGTGGGTGGGTGAGCGGGCGGAAGCTGGTGTGTGTGTGTGTGTGTGTGTGTGTGTGTGTGTGTGTGTGTGTGTGTGTGTGATTTATTCAGTTTGAATGAGTGTGTGTGTAAGAGGTGAGAGCATGTGTGCAAGGATGAATGTGTATGAGAAGTGAGCGTGTGTGTGATCAATTTGAATCTGAGAGGGTGATTGAGGGTGAGAGCATGTGTGTATGGTGTCCGAATATGTGTGAGATCAGTTAGAATTAGTGTGTGAGGTGAGAGCGTGTGTGTGTGTGTGTGTGTGTGTAGCCTTCTTTACATGACCTACCCATGCAATGGCATGGGTGGGTGCGTCTCCTATAAAAGCGGTGACATATGTGCTCTCATGTAATATGCACCTCCACCCATCAGTCCTGCACAGAGCCACCTGCGAAAATGCAGGTTGCTCTATGTGGGGGCAGGTAGGAGACGCAGGGGGCTGTGTGCACATTCAATAGTGTTGTGTCTGGGGATGGCTTATGCATTAACATTAAGAAAGTATTAAGTTTCAACAGAACGGGAAATTACCTAGACACAAAACCTTCCATTTAAGAACCTAAGTTAAGGCAGCATTCCAAATTATACTTCGACATTAGCATAACAGTAAATTGTAGTTAAGGCAACTCTTCAGACCCTCTCATTACTAAAAAAAAAAAGATGCTACCTATAATGCAAATACTAATGGCTATTTCCTACTAACTTTCACAAACCTTCCTTTCAACTATAAATAAAGTAAGTCTACTATGTTTTCCATACTATAACAATTTAAACATTCGTCAAACCCCATTCAAATCTGCTCCCAAACAATATAATTTATAACTTGTATAATACTGTCACAATAACAGAAGACTGTTAAGTATTTCCAACTAAGCTTCACAAACCAAACTCAGACATCCCTTTGAACTGCAAAAAAGTGAAACTACTGCTAATTAAATATAAAAGTGTAGTCCTCATTCCTACCCCATCCATTCATACTAAATATATATATATATATATATATATAATTTATGACAACTGAAATTAAACAACGTGTGGTATGGAGTCTGTGAATGACCATGCTATCTCAGAGGGCTGTCTCAAAGAGGCAGTGGTGCGGCCTTTGCTCAAGAAACCATCGCTTGACATTGACTCTCTTGCCAGCTATCGACCTATCTCTAACCTTCCCTTTTTAGGGAAGGTTATTGAGGGGGTGGTGGCTCAGCAGTTGCAGAAGCATCTTGGCCACGTTGGTTTTCTTGATCCCTCTGTCGGGATTTTGTCCAGGCTATGGCATGGAGACTGTGCTTGTGGCCTTGGTGGATGATCTGTGCCGGGAGATGCCGCCTTAACTTAGGTTCTTAAACCAAAGGTTTTTTGTCTAGGAAATATGGACACCTGCTCATCTGTGTTTTTCATGTTCTGCAAAGAGCCTAGCTAACTCTGTACTATACTACTACTTATTCTGGTGGTACACAGATAAGTCTCTAAAATATTCCAGTGAATTATCTGCATAAAGTTTGTGTTATTCCCCTGCATGTGTGATTTGAGTTAAACTCAGAGAAGGGAAATCATACAAGCAAAAGAACATAGTACCAGATTGGAATGGGAGTGAGTGGGAGGGGGACAGTTACTGCTGAGCACCTGGTAATAAACAGAAGGGAGAGATCATGATGTAAAAGCTAATATAAAAAAGCCTAAATATTTGGTGTTAGATGAGAGTCGAAAGATGAAGACAGGTTTTTGCCTTTTAAATTATAATCTGCTGCTTTACTAAGACCCAACTTTCAAAGTACAGTATTCGAACAGCAGCCTGGATATAATTTCAAAATAATTTGATCACCACTGACAGTGAATTGGAGTAGGCAATGAATCAGTGTGCTTACCTGTGCTCCTTGAAGCACAGGTTCCAGAACTGGTTCGTGTGTGTGGGGTTTCTTTTTAATATAGAGATTGACTGTAGTATATGGGCTCAATAGCAATTGTTTTTTAACTGTTGAATTGGTACTTGGGGTGTTTATATGATGCTTTGGAAAAGCATTGCTTTTAAGGGAGTAAGGAGACTATATTGTAACTCCCCTGATAAGTGCTTCCATGGATAGGTGTCTCATAAAGGATGTTGAAGCTATTGCTGTTTAACCCAAGTTGTAGAGACCTGTTTGTTTGCAGCTTAAGTTCTAAGATTTTAATTCTTGCTTTTTGTGTGGATGTGCAATGCCTGAAGCCTGCAAGTACATTTACTCTCATTACAATTGAAAACCTATTACGCAGCCTTTGGTTTTTTCCAACTTAATGCGAGGCTTGTGAAGAATTGTAGGAACATACTTGCTGTTCCTTTAAACTTGCAACACCAGTATTATTTATCTGCTTTCTTTTGTGTTAATGGGCAAGGGTCTTTTTGACAATGGTATAAACAAGTACAAGATACTGGAGGTGGTATAAATGAATGCAAGATACCGGAGGTGATATTTACTGCAATAGTGCTTAGGAGTCACAGACTAGGTCCCTGTTGTGCCAGGCAGTTGTATAGACAAGTAACAAAAAGACTCTCTGCCCCAAGGGTTTACAATCTAAATACAAAGATTGCAGGAAGACACAATGGATGCTAGGAAGACAAGGAAGCAAGTGAGAAAATTGCAGTGTTGTGCTGGTGAAGAAATTGTAGCTAAACAAATTGTTCTACAGCTGCTAATTCTATATTAAGCTAACTTGTAGTGAATATTAACCACTAATAAGCAGATCAACCTCACTATAGTAAATCTCTGCATTTAACAATGCCTCCTTCAGGTTCCATTTCCTCCAATGTAATTTAAGCCTAGTACAAGTACACACCCGTGATCCAGATCAAATGCCCATGGTCATTAACTGCCAGGTGAGTTAGCCAGCTTGCTTGCATTGAAGGCCTAAGTGGAAACCTGCAGTGTAGTTGAGTGCAGCGCACAGTTTTCTCACTGATCAGCTGACTGGTGAGGAACAGGAGTGCTTCACCCACCTGCATTGTAAGCTCCCACTCGGGGTTTGCAATGTGGATGCCAAGGGTGTTGGGACACTGAACCTTTCTGCAGTAACAGAGCCGGTTTGGGGCTTGCATGGATAGGGGGAGGAGGTTGTGGGGTAGACTGCTGCTGTTGACCAAAAATTTAGTATAACAACAAATTCCCTTGGTCCTTTAGGGGTGTGTGCATATTGAAATTGTACTCTTATCTCTGAAACAAGAAGCACAACCAGGAAGTTCTTGGTAGGGGAGGCTGGGGAAGGAGAGAGGTGCAGGGGAAGGAAGCACTACCAGAGCAGTACTGCTCCTTGACATCAACACAGGTGTGCCCTCCCCCTTCCTTTAGCAAGGCTGTTGGTGCGGATGCTGGCTGGGTGGTACACTTCACCTGTAATCTGCATACAGTCACATGTGTTTATGAAAATGTGCAATATTCCACAGACTAACTTTGGGGCTGAGCTGGAAACTGATGTCTGTGTGGGGGGCTGTGTGTTCCATATGTTTGTATGGGCAGGTCCAATGGTTCAAGTTAACTTTGACTCTTTAAAAAGTCAAAATTCTCAGACGTGTGCATTGAATTTGGCTGTACCGTTTTAATTTTAAAAAACATGGAGGAACACAAATGGAAGCAGTGACAGTCCCTTTTGAGAACATTTTTATTTATTTTATTTATTTCTGCCATGGCAGCTTGGGGCGGCTTATGATATATAAAGTGTAAAATATATAATCAAAAGAAATAAAAACATTCTAAAAGGGGGAAAAGGAGAGGGGGGGGGGGAACATCCTCCCAAACAAATGGAGAAAGGGAGTATCAAGAGCATAAAATTCAAAATATATAAAATACCCCACTCTTATCACCCAAAACAAAAGTAAAACTCACCCTCCCCCATCTCCCTTGCCAAAAGCCTGGCAGAACAACCAGGTCTTGCATTGATGTCAAAAAGAGGAGAGATCTGGGGCCACCCGGACCTCTGCCAGAAGGGAGTTCCACGGTCTCGGCGTGGCCTCCGAAAACACCCTCTTCACAGTCGACCCCCGGAATACCTGGGGTACTTCGAGAAGTCCCCCGGTCAACCCCCCAGTTGACCACGGGGGTTGAACTAGAGCATGGGGAGTGAGGCGATCCCACAGACAAATGGGGCCCAAGCCATATAAGGCTTTATAGGTAAGAACCAGCACCTTGAATCATGCCCAGAAGACTATAGGCAGCTGGTGCAGAGGACGGAGCACTGGTGGTATGTGCTCCCGGGTACCTGTCCCTGTAAGGAGACAGACTGATGCGTTCTGCACCAGCTGCATTCGCCAAACCGTCACTGTGGGTAGCCCCATGTAGAGTGCCTTGCAATAATCCAGTCTTGAGGTGAAACATTAAAGAATTGTTTCTCACAAACATGCTTACACCTCTCCTACCTTTTTTATAGTTTTCATCTTGATCCCAGGCACACAGCTCCCTCCTGCCTGGGTGTTACCTTTCTTTGTTCTTTGATAGTGCTTATCTCTGGCTTGTTAAAGAAAGAAAAAAGAGCCCTGGATTCTCCTCCAACCCATACCACCCTCCCCCCGAACAAATAGATGTCAGCTCCTGCTAACGGGGGCTCCCTTGGCGGCAGCTACGGGGCTCCCAGAGGCCGCAGCAACCCATCCCTCTGCACAGGCTGCGGCGCCTCTGCCAATTGTAACTGGCCCGGCACCGCCTGCAACCTGGCCGCTGCATCCGGTTGCCAAGGCAACCCCTGACAGAAGCATTACAGCAGAGCTCCACCCTTCCATCTCATGGGACATGAGGTCGCCCCAGGAGCCTGTGTGCCGCTCCACACGCCTCCAGGCACGTCAGGGGGGGCAGAGCCTGGACTACAAACACCAGCGCCGCCAGACACACAGCACTGGTATTCGGATTTGGGGGCAAGCTTCTCAGGCTCTAAGTGTGGTTTTTGTCTTGTCTTGTTGTTGTCGTTTATCCTTGTTGCTGTGGACCCAGACGTCACCCTCTCCCCCTGTCCTTCCCTCTGTTGCATTGTGCTGACCCTTGTTGTTCCCCCTTGTTGACCACCTGCCCTCTTGTGAGTTGTGGTTGTGAGTTGTGGTTCTAGTGAGAGTGTGAATGCTTGTGGAACCTTGTTGTCTACCACCCCCGGTCTGGTTGGGTCTGAGTGTGGCATATGAGAAGATTGCCAGCCCTTTTTCCCCTTTCTGGGGTTTCTTCCTCCCCCCGTATAGCATGAAAAACCCCTGGATCCTTCCGTGCCCCGCCCCGCCCCGCCCCCGACCTGGTTCCTTACCCCTTTGGTCCTAGCTCACTGCCTCACTGGTTCTCCTTCACTCCCCACCCTGAGTGTGTGCACGGTGACTCAGGTCGTCCTCTCACTTAAAAGCTCTGCGCCCTATGATGATAGGGGTCTGATCTCCTGGAGATCCTATAGACCACAACACTATCCTGGCGGGCATTGTTTCCCAGGGCGCCCTTTGCAGAGCATGAGGCTGTGGTCCCTGCATGAGTGGAAGCGGTTTTTCCTGCTTCCGCCCCCCCCTCCCCCCGAACAAATAGCAATAACAGCAGCCAGGGTTGTTAACCTAGGCAGTTCTTTTTGCTAGGCTAGATTAATGAAGTGCTAATTACCCGTTTGTCTTGCGCCTTCCACTGCTGGGAAGGTGGTACAAGATAAAGCCATTACTGTACAAGGCAAAAGGTACTGCTGGAGGGTGTATGCATATATAGATGCCTTGCCAACCCCATTTCCCCCATGCAGTCAGACCAATAAGGCTGCTGATGTGGGGAGAGGGGGGGCACTGAGCTCCTACTAACACACAGTGGAGGAGCAGCTTCACAGTCATTGAAGGCTGCTGTGGGGTGAGCAGGGCCTGAGCTCTCTGGGCATCCCTCCACTCCCTCCCTATGATATTACTCGAATGCTGATTTAAATAGTAAATGGTGGATTATCTTCTCTCCCCTTTACTGTTCCCCCCTTTTCACCGTTTACATTCTTGGTGTGCAGTAGTGATGACATTTTCACTTTGTTCTTAAAGTAGCTTTTGCATACTGTTACTGCTCTCAGTTGTAACTACTACCTTGAGTGGGTATAAGGTCCTTCGACACAGAAGTTGTAACAGTTAAAGGGGGATGGGTGTGTTAAACGGACTTAAACCAATGCAAAACTGTCCAGATGCTCCATTCTCTGCACTGGCTGCCTATCCTCTTCCAGGCCCAATTCAAGTGTTGGCAATGACCTCTGAAGCCCTGAACGGGCTTCAGAGGGGCTGCCCCAGGCCCTGGATCGTATTGCGACCCCTGCGGTCAGCCAGGGACGCCCGACTCGAAATCCCCCGGGTTTCCCAGGTGGCGACAATGGGGAGGGCGTTCTCGGTGGCCGCTCCTAGACTGTGGAATTCCTTCCCAATGGAGGCCCGCTTGGCCCCGGACCTCCCCTTTTTCCAAAGACCGTGTAAGACCTGGCTGTTCTGCCAGGCCTTTGGAGAGGGAGACGGGGAGGGGGGGTTGGGCAGGGGAGGGGGGTTCTGCCCTTCATATATTTTTAGCGTTTTAATGAATTTTAAATTGTATATTGTGTGTTTCTGTTGTTTGTTGTTTGTTTTGTAAGCTGCCCCAAGCTGTTCTGTGAGCAGGAGGGTGCAGGGTAAAAGAATAGCTAAATAAATACCAATTTAGGTTAAACTTACAGTAAGTGATGGTTAAATTGAATTAGCAGTTTTTTCATGGAACTTAACGCTTCTCTAATTCAGTTTTTAAAATAACACCTTTGTTAAACTAGTGCAATTTTTTGTATAGCCCAGTCTTGTAAATTGGGGTTTTTTTTTGGGGGGGGCGGGGGCAGAGAAAGAAGGAAGGGGATATTATTGTATTCTAGAAAGCAAAACTTTAGAATCACTTCGGATTAGATGAAGATGTACGTTGCCTGGGCCTCAGGTCACATTTTGCAGCTTTAATTAAAACCTTGCCAGCGAATAGCAGCGCACATACTACAAAGATCAAACAGCCACACCACACCCTTTTTCCTAATTCACTTTCATCTTCATAGGAAGAGGCTTGTGTAAATTGGTGAGGTGTAAAAGTGCTGTGCAGAAAGGAGCCTTTGCGTCCTTGTTCTAGAACTCCAATCTAGGGACAGTTGATAGGTTTGCCTTTGCTGTTCTGTGGGATGCCACTCTTAGTAATTCCAAATCAGAAACACAAAATGGAGATTTTGGAAAACTTAAAATGGTGGATTGTAATGCAGTCATGATTCCCATCCTATCCAGTAGCACTGGGAATTTGAACCAAAGTCTCAAGAATTCAGTTTGCTCTGCAGTCTGGCTCTTCCTGCTCGCAGTTATTTTGAAGTCACTGAAGTGTCAACATGATTCTATTCCTAAAGATCAAACAACAATACCAGATAAACTGCCCTGAACTACAGAGATTACCACCTGAACATTTGTGGCTAAAGGTCTTGCATTTTCTAGTGCATATGTATCTTGTGTCTGTGCCCTATGTTGTAATGTGTATATAAACTTTGTAATAGGCTACTTAATTCAGATGTAAAAGATTGTCTAGACAGAACAGTATTGATCCCTATTTAGAAACTTTATTTTTCCTGGCTGTTAAATTGAATCAATTTGCCAAACCTTTGCCATCCCTTTACCAAAAAAAAAAAAAAAGCTGCAAAGATGAGGTTAAGTAACATGCAGAGAATTAGTAAATTAATTTCTGTTCTGTTGATGTTGATGATGATGATGATGCAAGTAACTTTTAGTACAGGCTACGGTGAAAGATGTGGCAAATCTTCCATAAATTCAGAGTCTTTATTTTTCTAAAAGGCATGCTCTAGTTCTGCCACGTGCTGAGTTGTACACAACATTCGCTACTGAGTGAACTATTTTGCCAATTTTATTCAGAAAGTTAGTCTTCGCTAGATGATCATCTTTGCGCTATTTTGCACAAAACTGTCTCCCTTAGCAGGGAAACTGACATTGAGTGTAGTCTTCTTTCTGTACCTCTCGTCTTCCTAGTACCTATCTCTCTGGCTCTTGCCAGGCCCCTTCTCTCATTTTTCTCTGTTGCGGACTGTAGGCAGTAGTAGCCAGAATGCTGGTAGGCATTGGGAAATGACCCTACAAGGACTTAAGACAGAGTGCTCTTAAGTGTACACATCTGCAACTTTTGGGGGGAGTAGTTAGTTGTCATCACTCAGGATTACGCCCCATCTCATCTGATGAAAGACAGTTGCCATTTTCACGTGTGAGCTGCTATCAGTGGTGGTTCTATAGGTGGTGAATGTGTAGTGTGCGTAGCTATTAACAGCTATTAACTAATAATTGTAGTGGCCATAGTGGCCGTTGTGACTCTTATCTACTTCACCAAAAAAGGACACACACAATCCCCCCCAAAAAACTACCTTCAGAAAGATTTTAGACAAGATGGTTTTGCATACAGCATCATTTGATTTTTTTTTTTTAATGCTTTTATGAACAATCATCCTTAAAACTAGTCAGTGTCTTAGCCTCAAGTAATTTTGAAGGCTGTCTTAAACAAATTAGGCTGGAGACACTATAAGCAAAACTGTACCAGCTGAATTCTAGTTCTCAGCCAAGAGACAGAACTTTGTAGAAGCACTACATGTGGATTGGTGATTGACAGTTCTCTGGACTGCATTATTAATACCTTAATCTCTCCTAAAGCAGCAGGTGGGCGAAGAAAGCATGTTACGAATACTGTTTGTGGACAGGTCTGGAAGGAAGGGAAGCCATCAGATTTTGCTGTGCTGTTTTCCTCTTCTTCAGCTATCCCATCTGGAGGTCGACATAGCAATTTTAGTGATACTTTTATCTACCTTGACTTTTTGTTACATTTATTCCCTTCTGCGGGGGAAAGGTACAGAAAATGGAAACACAAAGTCCCTTTTCCTCTGCACCCTGGGACTGTGACCAGCATTGGCAAGGTGTTCTAGCAAAATTTCCTTCGCTAAAAAGTAGTAGTTATAGTAAAAATGGTATGGGTGGGGAACAACAGGAGTCATATCCCTGCTTTTCTGCAAGATGCTCAGTAAACAGAAAATTGTCTTGGCCAAACACTAAACAGACATTGTCGTCATTTTATTAAGGCACAGGCCAATACTTCGGTAACACACTAATTTTCTATTTTAGAATATAGCTATTTTAAGCTGTCTTGTGATTTCGTTTTAGTCTTGTTTTTCTCTTGCTGAGGAAAAAAATGTTTAAGATCATTCATTCACTTAAGATCACTGACCTCTTTGGATGGAGAATTGTATATTCTGCAGTTGGAAAGCACAACAGAAGGCCTAAAGAACTCCTGCCATCTTCTGAATTTGAGAGTTTTTCCCTATTCCTTTCCCATTATTGCAGATTGCCAAAAGGCGTCCTGCTGTTCCATGATGTGTTACAAGCACTTGTGGAGCAGAATTCAGCTTGGTGTGATTCCTTTGTATGTTTTTTTGTTTGTTTTAAACTCCCGTGTCATAGTATAATATTTGAACAGTGACATCACATGTGTTTGTAATTTGTTTTCATTATTTAAATACAGAAGCTCTGTTCAAAAAGTTTTAGAGTTCTTCATAAACTTCTGTTGATCACAGTGGCTTCTCAAGCACTTCTTCAGGCTGCAGCATCCCCTCTTCATTTATTGGTATCCAACATTTAGGGTGCTGTCGTACGCTTTCCCAATGAGGTAAACTGACACACGGTGCAGGTTGTCCTATGAAGGCACGTAGGAGGTTTTGTGTCTAAAACAGTGCCACAGATTATGCATTTTCACAATTACCTCTTACTCCCCAATAGGGAAAGCTGGCATGGGCTGCAGTCCATATTGGTTTCCCTTCCTGGGAAGTCCTGTGTTAAAATATCCCCCGTGTTTATATTGTGGCAATCTCTAAAGCAGGGGTGGCCCACAGCTAGTTTTTATTTGGTTTTTTCCAGTTCCTGGATCTGACCCTGGGTCTAGTTCCTACCCCCAAGCTCTGAAAGACTGAGCTCACAGTAATAGAGCAGACATGAGGGCAGGATAGGGGATGGATCCTTTGCACAAATCTATGATCTGGACCCTCCTCTCCTTGAGCTCACGCACGCACGCACGCACGCACGCACGCACGCACCCCTCTGTTGTGGCCCTCGGAGCTTGTACTAATTTTCAGAGTGGGCTCTGGGAGGGAAACTATTCTCCACCCCTACTCTAAAGGTTACAATCAGGTTAGACGTCCTGAGCTTTGCACAAGCATGCACAAATTCAAGATTCCTACTATAAGTTTTCACCAAATTCTGCATTAATTTAAAATCCAAGGCACTGCTGGCTTAGCGTGTCTATTAATCAGACTTCCAATGCCATATTTCTTAAACAACTAAAGTCAGAATCGCCAAGTCATTTGGTTTGCCCAAGTTAAAATTCAGTCTTGTGGTCGAATTTGTGTTTGTATGCAGATCAAACATGTTGCAGTTTTAAGAACTTGACTAAATGAACATCTGTTTGTCATTACCTTTTGATTATCTTAATCATGTTGATTAAGTTCTTTGCAGTACCTCGGTGAAAACCAGCGTTCCAGCCAAACTGATTTATACAATGTTCTTCACTAGCATCCTGATTTGCCATCATGGAAGTTACAACTTCCATGTGGCCAGGGTGGCCGTACCTCCCCCTTTAAAAGAGGACACTTATGAAAAATACATGGTGCAGGGCTGCACTGGAACCAATGCAGCCCTACAACATGTATTTTTCATAAGTGTCCTCTTTTAAAAGTGAGCTATGGCCACCCTACGTGTGGCAAAGACTGGATTGAAGAGCCATTTCCCTGATAGTGAATAAAGTCTCTCGGAGCAAATTGGCTATGCAGTCTCTGGAACGCATCCTGCTTAAATAGACTGGCAATTAAAGAGGGAGGAAGCTTTTGTTTGTATGTTGATACCTGTCAATGCAGATCATTAAAAAAAAGGAAATTCATAGTGTTCTATGACTGTTGGTTGCATACCTCTTGTACAAACAGATCTAAAATGAAGGTATTAGATATTAGAATCGCAAGACATTCTCACAGTATGTTGGAGCCTTGGCTAATTGGGATTTTTGAACATACTCCTGAATTTTTAATAAGAAAACATATATAAAAGATTAGATTAACTTTTAATCTTTGAGTGTAATCTTTATTTCTGAAAATATTTTTTATACTGTGCCATATCAGCGGACATGCCAGGACAAGCTGCTTTTTGTTCTTGGCGGCAACCTTGCTTGACATTTCAAAAAATAAATTATGGTGACTAGGTTTAGAAGACTCACTGCCAAAAGGTGACTTTTTAAAGTCTGTGACTGCTCAAGTTAGTACCTCTTTTAGGTACTATTAGGAGATGTTGATGTTTTTGACATTATATGCAGATTTAATGTCTACCCCTGTTAGTTAATTTGAACTTTGAGAATTTTTCTAGAATTGTGTTTGATTACCACTGCTAATTTGGAAGATTTAGTTCCCTAGTCATTTAAACTAGTGATAGGTGCTGCAAAGTAGTAATTGATTTGCAATCAGTAAGGACACATGCAGCTGAAGGTTTAACAAACAGAACTTTACTTAAGCTTTCCAGGCACAGATCCTTAGTTGCAACTAACTAGTAAGAAAACAAAATGGAGACTGAGACAATGAGAGGGAAGGGAAGAAGGAGTGGTTACGCAAAGGAATTCAACTTCAAAACCCCATCTCCCTTCCATGTACACATAAGCTTAGCAGCGCCATCTGGTGGCTATATAGTCAATTACTGTTCTTAATACAGTAACTTTAACTTATGGATGTTGCATACACTAACAATAGGGAACTTCCGGCCTGGGGGCCAAATGCAGTCTGTAGCTAGTTTTTACTTGGCCCCTATCCAGTTTCTGGATCTGGCCCCTGGATCCAGTTACTGCCCCAAGTACTAAAAGACTGAGCTCAGGGTAAGAGAGCAGACACGAGGGCATGTACATAAGGATAGGGGACAGATTTATTTATTTATTTATTTGTTTAAAAGTTTTCTACCCCGCCGCTCCTGCAAACAGGCAACCCGGGCCGGCTAACACAGTCCATCAGTAAAATACAATGAAAACATATATAAAACATCATATAATAATAATCACATTTAAAAATGAGGAGGGAGATAATCCCTAACATCCCCATCCCCAACCACCCTCATCCTTCTCCCTTGCCAAACGCCTGATGGAACAGCCAGGTCTTACAATTCTTACGAAAAACTGGGAGCTCTGGGGCCAGACGGACCTCCACCAGGAGGGAGTTCCAAAGGCGCGGCCACAGAGAACGCCCTTTCCTGTGTAGCCCCCCGGGAAACCCAAGGGACCTCCAACAGGGCACCCCCAAATGACCGCAGGGGCCGATCCAGAACCCTGGAGGTGAGGCGGTCTCGCAAATAGGCAGGGCCCAGAACGTGTAAGGCTTTATAGGTCAAAACCAACACTTTGAATCAGGCCTGGAAAACTATTGGCAGCCAGTGCAGTGATCGGAGCACCGGTGTAATGTGCTCCCAGCGACACAGCCCCACCAGGAGCTGGGCCACTGCATTCTGCACCAGCTGCAGCTTCCGAACCGTCACCATAGGTAGCCCCACGTAGAGCGCGTTACAGTAGTCTAACCGAGATCCGTGATCTGGACTCTTTTCTTCTAGCAAACCCATTCCCAACTTCTATTGGCCCTTGGCGCTTCTACTAATTTTCAAAATGGTCCCTGGGAGGGAAATTACTCTTCCCCCCCCAAATCTAAACTTTGACTTTATTAAATATGTTTTCTTGCTTGGCTTACTAAATTTTTGGCTCCCACCTGGTGTATTAACTTGAAAAAACATCACCGTAATAATGGCACTGGAAAAAATCATTTGGCTAAAAATTGCAGGATAGTATGCCAGAAGTTATTTCTGTGACTGCTCAAGTTAGTACCTCTTTTGCTGACTATTAGGAGATGTTGATGTTTTTGACATTATATGCAGATTTAATGTCTACCCCTGTTAGTTAATTTGAACTTTGAGAATTTTTCTAGAATTGTGTTTGGGTTACCACTGCTAATTTGGAAGATTTTCTTGCAAGATATGGGAATGCTATGACATTTAAATTTTTGTATGTTTTTTGTTAGCGAAGTTGCCTTTTGAGGAAGTGCAGGCAGAGGTCAGCACTTATATTTACATGCTTATGTTCTTGTTTGCTGCAGTTCTGATAAGGCTTTGCTTATCCAAGTTGTCGTCTTTGTTTTACTTTACATATAGGTTTATTAGTAGAATAGTCTTGTAAAAAGGCTGCTATTTTATGAGGTGTCACATAAAATAGATAACACTGGAGAAAATAGGGAGCAATTCTGATTGCTCTAAATATGTGGTTGGGAAAAAACATCCAGGAAATAGCCAGTTAGCCCAGGCAAAGAACTCTTTAGCACTCTGAAGGAATCCTCTTCTGAGGAGCATGTTTGCTGACAGTGGGAGTTGGAGGGTACCTTTTTAAAATATGCTAACTGTGTATTCATGCAGACCTCTTCAGTTGGGAGAAGCTGACACAGAGTGCAGCTGTTGGATTGACCCCAAAGGTTTGCTTGTGATGCAAACCCTTCTTGCGCAGCACCCTCCCCACAGGTGAAGCTTTCATGAGTTGAGTTGTACTCAGTGTTGACTTCACCCACTCGGAGGATGATGCACCATGAGTGATATTTGCAGCTGGTTGAGGAGTTCATAATACTTGTGCAAAATTCCCATACTTGGATTAAAACATTTCTCTGGCTCCAATAATTGAAATAGATATTTCAAATAAAAGATATTTAAAATGTGTCCACATAAAATAGGTGGCTAAAAAGGTTAATGAGCACAACCAAATTTGCAGCTTAACTCATGTATTAATCTCTTCACCAATGCTGCAGTAATGTGCAGCACACTAATAATGGCTGATGCCTGGGCCTGCAAAGGGCTAGAAGAAGAAGATCCCCCTAGCCTTGGAACAGTGACCCTGAACCCACCTTGCTGGTTCTTGATATTCAAACTGAGGGATGGAAAGCTAAACAGTTAAGGTGCTGTAGGGAACAGTCTGCCATTAAATTTTTATGAAGCAACTTGCCATGCCTAGCTACATGTTCTTAGCTACATGTTCCTAGATATATATTCTTATTTAGCTATATTTTATTATCTTAACCATTTTGCTTAAATAGAGATTTCTTTTTGTCAAGTTTTGGTTCTGATTGTGGCATGCACAGCTTCCTTTCACAAAGGGGTGGGAAATGCAGAGGAGCCCTTAAGTTAAATTCCAATTCCCACACTACTTCCTTGCAGTGGCAGCTTATCTACCATTTTCAAGAATATGACCTGTACTTCCCAGCCCTGACCTTACTAGTGTATTTTTATTTCTGTATGTTTGTTTGATTTTTGCCGGATTTATGTGTCTCCCTTCCCACAAAGGCTCAGGGCTGCTTACAGTAATAAAACAGTAATAATTTTTTTAAAATCAACAATAATAAATTAAAACAATCCCCTTAATGCCCCACCAACCCCTCCCTTACGCCCCCACCCTATCCAGTCCAGACTCTGTGTCTGTGTGTGTGTATATAGATATATAATTTATAAAACTTAATACTCCGCCCCTCCTGACGTAGCAGCTCAGGGCGGCTTACAACAACAGTAATAAACATTAAAAACAGATAAAACAACTCATAGCAGGAGGTTGAGAGCCCCCATTCCACCCACCCTTCACCCATCTACCCTGCCAAACGCCTGGGAGGGAGTTCCACAGCCTCGGTGTGGCCACTGAGAATGCCCTCTCCGTTACGGTCCCCCGGAAGACTCGGGGGATATCAAGGAAGGCACCCCCAGATGACCGCAGGGGCTGATCCAGGACCTGGGGGGTGAGGCAGTCCCACAAGTAGGTAGGACGTAGGCCATTGAGGGCTTTATAGGCAAGCACCAACACCTTGAATCAGACCCAGAAGACTATAGGCAGCCAGTGCAAATTGGAGCACTGGTATAATATGCTCCTGGTGACCCAATCCCACCAGAATACAGGCCGTTGTATTCTGTGCCAGCTGCAGTCTCCAAGCCGTCACCATGGGTAGCCCCATGTAGAGCACGTTACAATAGTCCAGCCTAGAGGTAATGAAAGCATGGATGACCGTGGCCAGGTCGGCATCTGAAACATACGGTTGAAGCAGTCGTATGAGATGTAATTGGTGAAAAGCGCTTTTTGCCACAGCCTCCACCTGGACATCCAGACGGATCTGCAAATCGAGGAGCACACCCAGACTCTGCACTTGGGGAACCAGTGTGGGCCGAACCCCATCAATAATGGGGGATGCCACCTCCACCGCCTTTCCCACCAGCATCACCTCTGTCTTGTCAGGATTCAACCTCAGTTGGTTAGCCCTCATCCAGTCCTCCATAGCTGCCAAACACTGAGTACTCACTAAGTCTGCCAGGCATGAGTCAGATGAAAAAGAGAGGTAAAGCTGGATGTTATCAGCATAGTGATGACATCGCACATCAAACCCCCTGATATAGATGTGTTGGTACAGAATTCCCAAGGGGTTAAACTATAAAGGACAACATGTTTTTTTCATATAAAGCAACAGGTAACGCTACTGTGATAGCATGCCTGATCTTTAAATCCCTGTCCATTGTGTTGGCTGTGAACAGTGGTGTTAAAACTATAGTTTAACTCCTGAACTGACCTAACTTTATGAAGTAGAATGTCCTTTGCTACAGATGCTAGACTTGGACCTGGGAAGCCAGGGTTCGAATTCCGCCCTTGCAGTGAGAACACACTGGGTGGCCTTGGGCAAGTCACAACCTCTCTGCCTAGAGAGCCATTGTGGTGTAGTGGATAAGGTGCTGGACTTGGACATGGAAAGCCAGAGTTTAAATCCCACCCTAGCCATGAACCCACCGGGTGGCCTTGGGCAAGTCACAACTTCTCAGCCTCAGTTCCCCATCTGTAAAATGGGAATGTGTGTGTCTGCCCCCTATGGTTCCCCTCACCCATGTCCATCTTAGATTGTAAACACCCTGGGCAGGGACCTGTCTTTGAAAATCTGTGATTGTAAAGCTCTGTGTACGCCTAGTAGCACTATAGAAATAAGTAGTAGTATAGCAAACTAAACTGCTTGTTTGCAGACAAAACTAAGGAATAAATTGTTTTCCTTCTGACTTTTTCTGTTTTGCATTCTTCCTTCCCACTTCTCACAATAAGCCAATTTGGTAATTAGCTGTTTTCATCCTTGTTTGTTAGAGGCGGCATAGATGGTAATGATGTTGGTACAGCTCTGGGAACAGAACCTCTGCAGCAAAAATGAGAACACTGCAGCATAGTGTAAGAGAAAGTTTTTTGCACACTTCAAGTGGACACTGCAGTGCAAATTACTAGTGAAGAGAACAAATTACAAGACTTTCCCATTGTTTTTTTAAAAAAAGTTGCAGGAAATGCTCCTTCCTCCTCCTCCCCCCTCCCCAAATTCAGAAAACAATCCTTGGTATATATCAGTTAAACAAGCAAACAAACTTTCATAGAAATCTGCTGCAGTAACCTTGACTTTGGTGTTCTGCCTCGCCAGCTGCATCACGCTGAGGTCCTGTACTGTATAGAGAGAACAGTGTGTGAATCCCACAAATGTTCTATTAGTCTTGTTCCTTTGATTTGTATTGGCATGTCCAAAAAGCATTGGGAGGAGATGGGATCACTTCTTTTTCTTGCAAACGTGCGATTTATTAAAATAAAAATACCTGTATGTTGTATAATAATCCAGCATGACCACATATAATGGGTGTGTTTTGCGTTCATACAGTGTACTGTTCAAATGTAATAGTGTTTTTGAGTGGCGCGCATACAAACAAAAAGCAAACACATGTTAGGGTAACAGCTGCATTGTGAAAGCAGTGAAGAAAACAAGTATTTGTGCAGTATTTCATAAAATGATATGGGGAGGGAGGAAAGGTTGAATATTTCACTTAGGTGAAGTGAAAGGCTGAGGAAATTGTAGACTAGAATTGATGAGGAAGTACCTTGCTTTTTTTACTCTCTGGGCTAGATAACTGATTTGAGCCTTTGTATGCTCCAAAAGGAAGGGGGAGAACTTACTATGCCAAATACTGGGACTCTTTCCTGCTGGTTCTAATTAACAGTTAAAACAAATCAGTCAAGCACCTGCTCTGTTTTAAGGAGTGGTAATTGCCACATGGTTCTTGTACTTGGTGTACATACCCTTGGAGGTAATAACAAATCCCATAAATATTATTGTTTGCTATGTAGTTAGGAAATAAACTGAAGATGAGAACATCTGTTTACTTTATTAATTAGAAGTGGCTCGTATAAAACATTTTAATTGCAATTTTAAAAAGTGTTATAGCCATAAACATCAAGCTATTAAATTACACTTAAAGCAGAAGGAGCAGAGGGGAATTAAAGGATTAGTGGAAACTCTTGAGGATGTCTTAGTCATATCCCTTTATATGATGAGAAGTGTTGTGGGTAGGAAAGTGTAAATTCTCAGAACTCACTGACTTCAGCTTTTAATATAAGATTTCTGAACTTTTGATCAAAACATTAAATTATGATGACCTGTTCTACTGGTATTACAAGTGAAACTATTCACTTGCTACTATAGGCTTTTTCTGCTCATCCTTAGAATAAAGAAGTGTTATGTGCTTGAATGGACTATTGATTTCTTGGATATTTTGTGGACCTGAAGTTTTCCTAAGGGCAGATTGCCAGCTGTCTTTTTTCAATGAGTTTACTGTTACTACAGCTTTATAGAGAGAGAAATGGCGGTGGGGAGCTGGAGAAATATTTGGTAGTGTGCAGATGAAGAGTCAGAATATTTTTACATAAACATTTGTCTTGATTTGGTATCATAAGCCTGTAATATGGGAGGATCCATACATTTCTCTTTATAGTAGTTGATGGTCATTCAGCCAATAAATTCTTACAGGATATTTCTCCCAGAATCTCAGCCCTGCTTTTATACTTAAATTTGTTTGACGTTGTCAAAAGTAGTAAAGGTTGCCACCAAATAGACATGTTGTTGAGCTGATGCCTATTTTAAATGACATTTAGAGCACGTCTCATCTGAATAATGAATGTATGTACCTTGTTTTGAGAGATCCTTTTACTGTTTATGGATTTGAGTGGATTCTGGTGCTGAAAACTACCTCCGAAACAAGGATTTTTTGTGCTTCATTCAGCTCAGAGCACTCAAAACAAAGGACAGATAGAGAACGATGTGTAGTGTGTGTGGGTTCTGTACCTTTGGGGAATGTTAGAATGCATACTTAGCACTGAGTCCTGAAGAAGCTGGTTTTGTAGTGTCTGCTTTTAGACATCTTTATAGGAAAGGACCAACATAGTGTGTCTTGAAATTCTTGTTGCTGACTAACCACAGTTTTCTGTTTTAAAGCTTGGACCCTACTTGAAACTGTAGCATTTTGCTGCAGTAGAGACAAGCTTCCAAAATAGACACGGTGTAGGTTTATTAGCCTGAAACTGCTGCGTTAAGCAGGCTTTTCATCCTTGAAGGTGTAAGAATGGAAACTCTTGTTTAATTTCAATTAACTTTTAAATGAAAGTTTTAAGCCAAGTAAAAGCACCACTTTTAACTTGATGGTTTTTGAACTTACTGGAAATAATACAGATTTTTCCTACATGAATCAGGCAGCTTTTTGTTTGACATTTAATTTTATTTTGGTATGCATTAACTGTTGCTGGTGGAAATAAGTTGTTGGTGGAAATAAGGATACTTTCAGGCCACACAGGGCCATTCTCAGGCATGTAGTGTAGCCAGTCAAAAATATATAAACTGAGCAATACAAGGCAGTATATAAAGAGGCAGAAAAGGGTGGGGTTTGAGACAAGGTGACTAGAGGAGGGTGGGATATTAGATAGGGGGGAGAATGCCAGACCAAAAAACACAGGTATAAAAACAGGGTTGTTAAGGATGTGTAAAAGACTGATATCAGTGTGGGATAAAAGGGAAATGGCTACGGTGAAGTGAAATTGCATAAGAAAGGATCTGGGAATGTAGAATCTACATATGACAGCATCTAAGAGTGGCAGAGAGGAGAGAGAGAGTTAGGAATAATAATATAGAATGTGAAAGAGCTAGGTATATGAAAAAGTGGGGTTAGGTAATGCTGTGTGGAGAAATAGAAGATTTTTTCTGCTGACTCTGCCTTAAAGAATATTTTTACAAGGAGGATGACCTCCACATGAATCTCTCCCACGCAAATGAAAAGAATAAAACTTGATCTGTTTATACACCAAATGAGGGAAGGAATCCCACATTAGACTACTACATTGACCGTTCCAGGAAAAGACACCCCACTTTTTCCTGCCTCCTCATATACCTAGTTCCTTCATATTCTATCGTATCCGCTTCCTCCAGAACTGATTCAGCCTGCAACGGGTTAACCCTTTTTGTTAACTTTAAACCTCAGAGTTTCCGTAGCACAAAACTGTTTTATAGGTTCATCTGGTCTTGAAAACCTAGAATTTCCCCAAACTGTCTCAGACCAATGTTAGGAATTCACTTAAACACACTAAGTTCAGTTAAAAAGAATTAAATTCCTATATAAACATGAAGTGTTAGATTATACTCTGAGTGCAGTAAATCAAATAAACATAACCAATAACACATCTACCTTTACATGTGATTTCCTGACTACTTTCCTTACCCTAAGAAAAGAGTCCAAAGAATATCTTGGTCCATTCTCAGCTGTGATGGTAAAGCTGGGCACAAGTCTTAGAAGTTTCAAAGAATCCATGTCCTTACTCCATGCTGTCTGTTCCTCTTCAGCTGCAGATAAGATGGCACACTCCTCCTTAAATAATTTCTTGATGGCCTTTGTCTATTTTCTCACTCGGTGGGGATGTGGGCTAGGTCACATACTCATGGTGGTGTGAATTTGCAAATCAGTAGCTGTTCACCAATGTCTAAGGAAGGTGAGATGGGGCTTCCTGGTTACACAATCTCATTCATGTAATGACTTCTCAGTTTACACTGCATATATGCAATGAGTTCTCAGTTCTTGGCTTACACTGCATACGTTTTGCATTAACAGTTTCGTTTACATACATGTTACATATGTATTTACATGTATCCCATGATCCATCCACTCATGACATCTATATTATTATTTCTAACTCTGTCTCAACTTCTCTGCCACTCTGACTGTCGTATATAGATTCTATGTTCCCAGGTCCTTTGTTATGTGATTTCACTTCACCGTAGCTGTTTCCCTTTTATCCCTCACCTATATCTGACTTCTACACATCCTTAAAAGCCCTGTTTTTATACCTTTTTGTTTTTTTTATGTCTGGTACTCCTCTCCGTATCTAATATCCCTCCCACCACTAGTTGCCTTGTCTTTTCTAACCCCATGATTTGCTGCCTCTTTATATACTGCCCTGTATTTGCTCAGTTTATACATTTCTACTGACTACGCTACATGCCTGAGGATGGGCCTTGTGTGACCCAAAAGTTTCCTTATTTCCACCAACAGCAGTTGGTCCAATAAAAGATAACATTCAAACCACTTTGCTTCCCTCTCTCTCACTTGGGACATGAGAACCACACGATCTCTGGTTAACAGAAAGAAGGAAGCTTAGATGCAAGCATCTTTCCTCCTTTTGTGTCTTATGGTTACATTAGACGAAATATTACAGATTAACTTCACCAGCGGTGTGAGTGGCTGCAACTTGACTGAAGCCAGTAGAGTTGTAGCCATACTTCCCCATCTCCTGTTACTTAGGGAAACACTAGAGGTTGAGGCAAATTCCACGTATGTAGCTGGTTTAGTATTTTTAGCCTGTAGTAAGAGACAGACCTCAATTTATTTTCACTATTCTATCTGGGCAAAAAGTCATTTGTTGGGTTTTATTTTATTTTATTTTTTTAAAGAAGATGCTTTAACTTCAATATCTAATTTCTCTTCCAGGTTACATCGTAAGTGTTGTGCTTCTAACCTTACCTAGACAACACCTGGTTCAGCTCTACCTGTACTTTCTGACTGCACTGCTGCTGTATGCAGGGCACCAGATCTCCAGGTAAGAATGTGTGAAACTTTTCTGATAACCTGGATTTCAAACATTAAAGTTAATATTATTAATGTTTTCCCAGTAGCAGCTGTATACGTAGGGAAAGATCTATACTTTAGTACATTAATAGGCTGACATTCTCAGATTTCTTTCATTCTTGAAAGAAATTTATAAACAGTAGTAACTGTGGTCAGTGTCTGTTTAAAGAACATGCATGGCCTGAATTCCCCTTCAGTTTAGTATGACCCTTTCCGTTGACTTCAGTGGGAGTTGGACCATACCTAGAGCTATAAAACACTTATTTTATAATCCCTTAGGAGTCTGTGAGGATCTTTTTTTTTCCCCCTTAAATGCATCACAAAGGCTATCTTTTACCGTCCAAAAAAGGAAATGCACTCCTTTTACAGTAGACCTTCTCTCCATCTGACCAAGAAGAGAGAATGCCAACATTGCAGCTCAACCTTTCTTCTATGGCAGCAGAAGTCGATCAAATCTTTATTACGGCTATGGTCTTCTCCTTTGCCTCACAAGAGAACATATATTAAAATTAACAACACCTATTACAAAGTACAGCATTGTGAATTGTCAAATAAATTTTGTACTACATAAATTGTTCCTTTTACATCCAAAAGTCCTATTTCTCCATCTGCAGTTAATTCTTTTACTTTGTTTTCATAAGACTACATACTTAACAAATATTCTTTATGGATTTCCACCATTGAATTCCTACTTTTACTTATCCCCATATCAAAGTTCCTAATCAGCCTGACTATTCTCCGCATAGTTTGGTTGCTAACCATGCAAAAATTGCTATTGAATTAATATCAGATTCTGCTTTCAATGTAAACAGGATTTCCAACTTTTGTTGTGCTGTAAAATATTATTTTCCTTTCAATAGTGGATCAACCCATATCTGTCGTAAATTTACATAAATTGAACAATCAAAAAGCACGTGTTCTACATTTTCTACCCTCTGGAGGTTGCATAAACATACTCGCTTTTCATATGCTTTCTGCCTGAACCTGCCGTGCGTGACGGCTGACTCACACAAGGAATCCTAATAGAGTATAACTTCTACGCAGACGTTTATAGTCTTGACTCTTGTAGCATTGCTCTGAAATTGGTGTATTTTACTAGTAAGACAAGATGTAGTGTTTATCTGCAGAGGCCTCAACAAGGGACAAAAATGGGACTGAGGAACACCAAGAATTAAACGCGTACAGTGACATTTAAAGTTTATTATTGATGGAAGGTTCATTTAATCATAAACTACTTCGCGTTCATATTTCAATTCCAATGAGAATTCTGCAGTTATAGGTCTGAAATGAGACGTGAGACAGGAGAAGTTGCACTGAAGAATTTTTTAAAAAGAGTATCCATTTATTTTTTGGGTGTAAGGTGAATATACTCAACTGTAAAGGAAAGCACTCACTTTGGATATAGGCTTGGATTTGAGTTTGAGAAATCATTTTTCTGGTGGAGATTGTGTGGGAGTTTTTTCAAAAGAAGTGTGTGGGATTAGACCTAGTTCATTCGAAATTCTGGAATGGAAAAAATCTTCTATTGAACTGACTTGTTTCAAATACAACAACTTCCGCTACACCAAATGTTTTGAAGCTGAAGAGATATGGGGAAAAACAGTTTAGGGAGGTGTACAATGAGGTTTCATGGTAATTGGAGTGTATGAATGCAGTGGCTGTTAGTGAAAAACTTATTGAAGGAAGGAAAAAACTGGTCTCATACTTCTTGTGTAAGAAGGGAGGAGGGAAGCTACCCAGTTCTCATTGGATTTCAGAACTCTTCTTCTTGCCACAGCTTGATATTTGTCTTGGCATTAGTAGGACTTTTTGCTTCAAGAAACCTTAATTAATTACAGAGCCTAGAATAAGGAAGGTGTCATGAAGGAAAATAAGGCCACACAGGAGAGAGACTGGACTATAGGTCTAACAAATATGTAAAGCTGAAAGTTAAACATGTATGTAATGTTAAAACTGAGAACTGTAAACGTGTTTCATGTAATGTAAAAATAAGAACTAGAAACTCATTTCATGCAAGGGAAAGAGACAAAAGAAGGTGTATTCAGGAAATCTCAACACCTCTGCAAAGAGCCAGACAGTTGCAAATGCATCTTTCCTGCGGACGGGACTGAAGGCAACTTGAGCTTCCAAGCTCTTGCGAACCCAGAGAGAGAGAGAGAGAGAGAGTGTGTGTGTAACGGGAAGCTTTCTGGGTCTTGGGTGGCGAAAGGATTCTCCCCTTTGCAGAACTGGACCAACCAGAGAGAGAACTGGTTCAGGTGGGCTGCAAGTGAGGGAAATTGAGTCACCCAACCCAGGAAAGTGGGGTGTTGGACCTCAAATCCCGTGACAGAATGTGATACGTCCTGCCATCCTCCAGGTGCACTTTACCACTTTGGCTTTCAGCTGAAGGAACTAATCTCAAGAACAGGTAGAACTAGGCTCCTTGCCCACATTTCTGTTTCTCACACAAAAACAGAACTAATGTGAGATTGCAGCATGACTGCACACCCACATTAATTTAATCCATGGTTTGAATCTGTTGTTAAAAATAACTGCCCCATTCTCATGATACTTCCGTCCCCCCGGGAACCCCATGGGGGGGACACTAGGGGTTTCCCTGGTGGAGGTGGGGTGGGGGGACTCTTACCCCAGTTGCCCCTGCCAGGGAACCCCCTGGGGAAGTGGCACCCAGGCAAAGCCCCTTTGCTGAGGACTGCTAGCTGGGTGGAGAGACATAGATCCTCCCTTCTTTCCCTGTTTGATACTAACAGCACTGGGCAAAGTGGCTTAGCCAAGGTGCTGTTTCCCTAGGGGGTTCCCTGCAAGGGGGAGTAGGGACTGGGGTCCCCAACCCCTCACCCACCAGAGAACCCCTTAGGGAAGCGGCGTCCAGGCAAAGCTGCTTTGCTGAGTGCTACTAGTGGGTGGAGAGAGAAGGGACGGAGGATCCATGCCTCTCCACCCAGCTAGCAGCGCTTGGCAAAAAGAACACATAGTGGTCAGAATTTGACGATGTGTTTAATTTGTATGCGCACTTTCAAAATTAATGTTAATTTCAACCCATGAGTGATGGCTGAATTTTCAGCCCTGTTATCCATGATGAAACTACCGTTAGTTTCACTAACGATTGAAGAAAAAGGCATTCCCACGTTAAACAATCTCACGTTGGATAAAAATTAACGTGAGATTGGCTCTAGGGCTGCTTGCCCATGTTATACAGTGTCATTGCTTATGCAGCAGTAGATCAGTCTTTTTCATCTTGAAAAGAGAAATATAGACTTTATTTGATACTGTCCTTGGGTATGGCATCCTATTTAATTCTGATTTTATTGTTTTCACTGTGATAGTCCTTTGTGGGGCTTTCTGAATTTAATTTACCAGAACGCTTGTAGAAAGGAATGTACTGTGCTAATGAATCAAGCAGCAATAATGTAGTTGTATTTAGCTCTGTGTAGGCCTTCATAATAGCCACTTAATAAGCAAAGCTTTCTTTTAACTATTATGACATTTTAACTGGCACTGTATAGAAAACATTATTAGGTTTTGTTTTTATAAAGCTTTGGCTTAAATCCACAATTTGACTACAGAACAGTCTTGCCATGTAAAACTGATTCTGATCTAAGTTTACTGACAAGGGAAGAAAGCGTCAAATGAACTTCTCATCCCCTTGGTGGAAAGGTGCTGCTGACTTGCATTTGGTTGGGAATATGGTCCACGCCTCCTTCCCTAATGGGAGCTTTCCACAGTCTGGCAGAGATGACCATGCCTCCAAAAACAAACACCCCAGACAGTGGGAGTCTGGAGGCCTAAATCACTTCGGTGCTTCTGAAAAACTAACCATTTGTCACTTATTGAGTATCCAGTTTTCACCAGAAATTATCTAGACTTTTTCATTAAAAAATCCAATAGAGTAACACTGCTGTTCAGCCCTATCCATGGTACAGCTGGTTAGCACTAATATACAAAAGAGGTAAAGGAGTAGTGACAAAGCTGTAAACTCTATACCCTGGTGGTGAACCTATTCCCTCCCAGGGGCCACTTTGAAAATTAGTACAAGTTTCAAAGGCCGCGTGGAAGGTTGGGGTACTTACAGGTGCATTCACAAAAGGAGAGTACAAATCATGGAACTGTGCAATAGACCTGTTCCCTATTTTTGTGTGCATGGTGTCATCAATGCTCCCTTCTCCTGAGCCCAGTCTTTCAGTGCTGGGGAAGGGAGGGTAGTAACTTGTTTCAGCAACTGGAAAGGAGTTAAAAGCTAGTTGTGGACTACATTTGGCCCCTGAGCCTGAGGTTTCTCACCTCTGCTCTATGCAGTTGCCAATTTGTACTGTTTCAGTAATATTTACTACAAAATGATACTCCTCGTTATGTGCAGCCAAATGGTTGTGTTTTTTCCCCATGTCTTGAATTTTCAGTGCTTTTATACTAGTTCAAGAATAGTCGTTTGCATTTTACCAGTTGTGTGGGCAGGCAGGGGAGAAGGCTAAATGAAAATATGAACACACTGTCACCATGTCTCAGCCAGTGCAGGATTTCAGCTCTGGGAGTGCTGAAGAACAGCAGCTCCATTTTACATATCAAGTGCTGGAGCTTAGAAACACTACTGCAAGCATGGGTGCAACCCATCATTTCTACTCCTGCCCTCTGCAGCAATGCAGAACAGTTCTTTGCCATCTTCTTGGTGGCAGACCTTGAGATATTTGAACACTTCTGTGTCTCCCTTTAGTCTTCTCTTTGCATACTCAGTCTTTTTTTTGCATACCCTAAACAACCTTTCCTTGCTTTCCAGGCCCTTTATGCGTTACCCTCCGCTGAACTCTGTCACTGGTAACTGACATGAGTAATGCTAGACATGTACTTCATTGCATAATGCTAGGAATAGGCTGCTCTGGTAAAGAAATGAACCCCAAGCTTCAGACTTCATTGTTGTGGTCTGGCTTCATCCCGTGTTTTGTAAATGTCAGGATTGAGAATTATGGGGGTTCGATAAAAGAGGAAAATTTTAATGAGCAAGAACTATTTGTTGTTCTAAAATGTGTTTTCCATATAAGGATGTTGGTAGAGGCACATGCACAACCTACAGTTGTCTCCCTTTTGTGGGGGGGTGGGAATGTTATTGAGGGGAGAGATTATGGTTGTCATTATTGGCCCTAAATGTATAAGATAAAAATAAATTCAGATGATATCTTTTATTGGACCAACGTCTGGTGGTAGTTCTGACTTATAATAATAACAATAATAAGTTTTTATTGTCGGCACTGGCAGACGTCTTGGCCCAAAGTAAGACTCAAAAAGCGAAACATAAAAGAATGCAAATACAATATCATAAACTTAAAGTAAGACTACTTACTCTAAAAAGTGATTCTAATTTAGATCAGCACTTACAAATATCCCAGGCCATTTTAGCCAAATTACAAATAATATCAGGGGCGTTAGCCTTAGTAAAAAATACCAAGAGCTGTTGAGGAGTAAAATAAAATCTAGGGGCAATCCATGGAACTAAATAAATCTTTCTCAAGTGCTCAGTAAGCGGGCACAGAAAAAGAATGTGGAGGAAATCCTCAAATCTGCCCTAATTTACAAGAGCAGTGCCTGCTTTCATAAGGGATCCCATTGCGTCTACCCTCGAGGACTTTGGATGATGGTAGATCAAAGCGAAGCAGGGTTAAGGCCCTGCGCAGCTTAGGATTTTCCAATACATCCAAATATAACTCAAGGCCTGAGGTAAACTTGAAAGATTTATAAAACGGAACACTCTTGAGCATCTGTAAGGATCCCAAGTCAGCCTGAATAGCTTGATCAACTAACTGCTTCCGTATTAATACCTTTCTCTTTTGCCCAGGAACAATGCTGAGCATATCTGGAGAGAGCCCCAAATCGTGCAAATATCTCTTCGCTCTGCCTCTCCATAACCATGGAGAGGTCCAAGCTCTAGCCTTCTCAAAGCAGTGATGAGGAAGCCTGTCCTCCGACATATCCTCTAGTTCTGACTTCTTACATGCCCGAGGAAGTGTCCTATGTGGCCCGAAAGCTTACATAAGTTCACCAAGAGAAGCTGGTCCAATAAAAGATACCACTGAGGAGTGTGATTAGCCCAAAGTAAATGCCAGCTGCATGACACAATTAATCCGGATAACCCACTGTATTTTAGGACAGTTTTTTTAGACTTGGAAGAGCTCTTCATCAGTAAGAATGAAGATAAATCTAGTACAAAGCATTACCTAAATTGTACCTTGTTTAAAAACAGCTTCTTGATGGTTGATCGTGAATCTTCCTTCCAGCAGCACTCTCAGCAGCAATAAATCATTGTCAAGCATTTTTTTCATATTTCCTATTTGTATATCTTCTGAGATATTTCACTAAAGTGATGGAAGATTTCCTTTTTAAAGCATAATAATTTGGTACTTTTCAAAGTTAGAGGGCCCTGTGTGCTAAGAGGAGGAGAACCACAGGAATCATATGCAACAATGTTGATAGAGGAAGGAGGACAAAACGTTTTCTAGATTCTTCGTTGATCCTCATGCATTTTAATTGCATCTTGCAGTCTAGAGACACATTTCAGCATACCTTGCACGTATTACAACACTTGAAAACCTGCAGTGAACAAGCAAAACTGTCACAGATACACAAAGCAGACTTCTGAAGTGTTTGTTTTAGTGCTTGAGATTAGTCTCTGAATTCCAGAGATTTCATAAATGAGAAGGTGAATTGCTTACAGTGGGTAGGAGAGAGCAGGCATTTCTTTTATCAAGCGGGGCTGAAGTCAAGAGTGTTTGCTTAAATTTGGCTGACAAAAGCATGGTTCCCCAGAATATTGTCTGGGTGAGGTAATGAGAGGAATGGGTAACTGAAGTGCAGCAACACATGCACTTTTCTGTGCTCATGGAAGGAGAGGGACATAACTATAATTTGATTTGCCATTATCATGTTAGCTTTTTTATTATTATTTGTAGCTTCTAAAAGTCAAAAATCTGTTATTGAGAAGTCTGTATTCTGATCTGCTTACTGCCATTTATTATAGAGCTCGCATTGAGAACCAGAGAAGCATATCTTTTTGGCAGACGAATGCAGGTCTCCATGCCATGCTCGTGCAGCCTTGGGAGGCTGCACATCTCCTTATATTAAGAGGCATGTCTTCCCTACTCTTGTACATTACAGGTGCTTATTTTTCACTGAGCTTTTTCCATCGCCATAGTTGGTGGAAGGGCAGTTGTATTAGTTTTGTTCACACTATTTTGTTATTCAGGTTGGATTTGGCAACCCAGAGTGTACACATCAGTGAGCGTATGAATTCCTCCCCCTTGTTAAAAAACTCTACACCTTACTTGGGGAGGTAGGAAGTAGATTGGCAATTTTTTCACCCTGGTCCACACTGGGGTATCTCAGCCGCCATGACTTGATCTTCTATAAAATGCTTCAATTACTGTATGTGTGCACTTTGCTTCTACAGGCAATTTCTTCATTGACTCGATACTTAGATTTAAAGAACAAAGTAGTTTAGTTTGATTTAAAGACTTTGTAATCCTATCTTAGGTGCTAAATAATGAAGACCCTTGGGTTACATGCCACAAAAGAGCTAGGTGTCCTAATTAAAACTGCTCAATCACTCGTTTAGTAAGCACCACTAGTTTAAAAATATAAGTTTTGAGGTTTGTATAACATGTTCACACTGATACCTACCAAATCTAGGGCTAACTTTATGAATGTGAGTGATCCCAATGAAATCCAATATAGCTTATTACGGTAAATAATAATAATAATTTAATTTTTATGTAGTATCCCTCTGCTGTGGCACTCAGAGCACTTTACATAGAACAGTTTAACACAACTTTTTAATCCTTGCGTCAACCTTGTGAGGTAGGTTAGGCTGAGAGAATATTGTGTCTGGTCCAAGGTGACCCAGTAAGTTTCTGGCTAAGGTGACACTTGAATCGTGGCCTCCGCCTACCTCCTGGTTCAAAGTACTGCACACTTAGCCACTATATCACACTGGCTCTCAAAATGTTTAAAGGTACACACACCTTTCCTCCTCCCAAGCAACAGCAGGATTTAACCATGGGAGCTCCGATGAACCAACCGGAGAACTTGCCACCACCCCATGCAGACTGACTTAATATCTGGCTTAAAGTGGGGCAAATAAGGAGTATTTAGCAAAAAAAGGAGTTGAGTATAGCAAACTAGTTGATACGCCATTTTTCATCTCCCCTCAAACTGCTTGATGTGGAATTAAGGGGAGAGTATGTTCGGCAGAAACTAAATATTTAGACATCCATGAAAAATGAAATGCTTTTTAAGGTGCCTTACAACAAACCATTTATTGTCTTTATCAAACTACTTGTCGCTAAATCTAAGCGCCTTTACTCCATTCTTGTCCTCCTTGACCTCTCTGCTTCCTTTGACATGGTCGACCACTCACTCCCACTGGACTCTCTCCGCTCCCTAGGCTTCTGCAGCTCTGTCCTTGACTGGTTCTCCTCCTACCTCTTTGACTGCTCCTTTTTAATGTGTCTCTTCCCAATTCCAAATCCTCCTCCCTCCCCCTCTCGGTTGGGGTTCCCCAAGACTCTGTTCTAGGCCCACTCCTCTTTATCTACACCCTGTCCCTTGCCAAATGCATTGCCTCCTACAGCTTCCAATACCACCTTTATGCTGATGACACTCTACTCTATCCCTCCACCCTCTCTCTCTCCCCGTCTGTCCAAGCTCGCCTCATGAGCTGTGTCTCTGATATCTCTGCCTGGATGTCCCAACGTCAGCTCAAGCTCAACATGGCTAAGACTGAACTCCTTATCTTTCCTCCCTATCCTTCCTCTCCCTCTTCATCCTTATTAATGGGGTTACCATCTGTCCTGGCCCCCAAGCCCATAGATTGGGCTTCGTCTTTGATACTCCCCTTTCCTTTAAACCTTACATCAATTCTGTTGCCAAGTCCTGTCGCTTTGCTCTCCACAATATTGCTCGGATTCACCCCTTTCTCTCCATCTCCTCTGCCAAAACTCTTGTTCACGCCATGGTCATCTCTCACCTTGACTACTGTAACATCCTCCTTACTTGCCTCCTCCCCTGTCTCCTCCTCCTCCCCTCCACCCCTTTATCTCCATCCAAAACTCTGCTGCTAGGGTCATCCACTCAACCCGTCGCTTCGACCATGTACAGCCTCTCCTCTCCTTGCTTCACTGGCTCCCCCTTCCACAATGCATCCATCACAAACTCCTGGTGTTCACATACAAATCCCTTCACAACCTGGCTCCCTATTACCTCTCAGCCCTAGTCTCGTTACACACTCCTGCACGCACTCTTTGCTCCTCCTGTGCCCCCTCCCTCACTGTCCCTCATCTCCCCTGCTCCCCTAACCGCCTTCGTCCCTTCTCCCTTGCTGCCCCCCATGCCTGGAACTCCCTCCCTCCCCACATCCGCCTTGCCCCCTCCCTCCACACCTTCAAATCCCTCCTCAAAACCCACTTCTTTCTCGCTGCATTTCCCGACGCTTACGAGACCGTTCCTCTCAATATTTACTGTCTGCCCTCCCCGCAGACTCCTGCCTTAACTGCAAGCAAGCCAAGCACGTGCACCTGAGACTTGGCATGCGCTGAATGTTATTTATCCCTTGTTTCTCCCTATGTCCCTTCTCCTGATCTCCCCACTCCGTGTCTATTAGACTGTAAGCCGTAGGCAGGGACCACGTCTACCTTATTGTTCTGTAAAGCGCCAGGTACATAGCTGGTGCTATACAAATGCTTATAATAATAATAATCTGTCGAACACAATGCAAGATAAAAGTGCATATTTTTATCAATAGATAAAATCCTTTTAGAAATCTGATGTTAAAGGTGTCTTAAAGTCCTTTTTTTGTTTTTTTTTTGTTTTTTTAGGGATTATGTTAGGAGTGAACTGGAATCGGGCTATGAAGGGCCAGTATATTTAGAACCTCTTTCTATGAACCGTTTCATGACCGCCTTAATAGGTAAGTTTGGATAAAAATCTAAAGTTAAGAATGGGGATGAACTACTCATTCCTTTTTTACAATGTATGTTTTATAAAATATTTTAGTTTTAAACTTTTACCATTACTAGCTTTTTAAAATAATAGCTATGATTTATACCTTTCCATAGGGAAGTTTGAGTTGTCTCAAGTTAACAAAAATCACTCTGCTCTGCTTTTTAAAATGTTGTTAATTTTCTTGGTTACAAAAAACCTGTTGCTTGTAATATAGAATAGCATCCCAAAATTTGTCTTTGTTGTGGCCATCTGACTTTTACTGCTTTTGAAGCAAGAAAAGAAATCTGTAAATCACTGGATTGCAGAACACTTTTCATCTAGAGCTTCAGAGGGATTTTGAATACATGCTTACAGAATTGTTAGTGTTGGTCTGATTGAAAAGTAGACAGCCCACTAGTAATTCATTTAAAGCACTCACTTACTGTGATTGCTGGTGTAACATTCAAACCACATTTTCACCTTTTTGTCCCTTGATCCCCATGAATGTTTGGGTCTTTTGAGAAAGGAAGGTGACAAAGATCTGAGGGCTTTGTCTGCAGGTGAAACATCCCTGCTTCAATTTCAGAGGTAATTATTGCTTGGTGGTGGTTAGCTTCTTGCTTTTTAGGATTAATTTCATAACACCCAGTATTTCTATGGTGGTAAGCCCTAGAGCTGCGCTTCCTAAAAATGTTTCTCGTCACTTTTTCTAAATTAGAGTTAATGTATTGTCTTAAATATAGTTGGAGGGGGTGGGAAATACCATATCCTAAATATGCTCAAGGCTTGCGTTCGTTTAATGGTAGGAAAATGGTCTTAAAAGAGACCATTTCTTACCCCCTTTGCCAAAATCTGTTGGTTTAATAGAATTATTCACAACTTTGTGCAGTCAGCCATTCGCTGTTTAGAGACTAAACTACTCCCTGTCTGCTTTGCAGTTGCTTTAAAAAGGAAAATGGTTCACAGGATGTGTAATGGGAACTGAATGTGGCGTTCCCTCACCTTCCACCCTGATTGTTGGACTACCAAGATGCATGCACTTTCATTTGTGCTTAGATTGTATCTGGTAAATAAGGGGATTACTTTGGGAAATAACATCTGAAGCTCGAAGAAGAAAATGCTTATAGATGCATCTGTTTTTGCTGTTGGGATTCTTTATTATTTCCTGTAGAATATTTCCAGAAAAAAAGCTATATTTACTAAGCCTTCTCATCAAAGGGGGCAATACTTAATTTTACTAAAACAGTATACATTTATCTATCCTAAGATGAGGTGTCAAAGACCACCTGCCTCAGAAAGAAAATAGCCAATGGTCCCTTTGGCTAAGTTCCACATGAGCTGCGCTTCATAGGGTTGTCTTCATGGGGTTGTACCCATTGAATACTTTCAACAGTGTACTATGAGGAACAGCTAAAAAGAGCTTGTGTAGAAACTTGGAAAAAGAACAGGCAGGCCAAATGGGCAAAACTCCCTTTCAGCAGCCTTTCACAGGGCTATGCCATTCCACCCATTTGTACAAGTAGCACTGAGGCTACTTCTGTGGTAGCCCAAGGCACTAGTTCCTTCAATTCTACTGTATCTTATACCCACTGCATAGAGCAGTGTGCTGCCACTCCATTATTTTGGACCTCAGAACAGGAATCAGGAGCGGCTCCTTGGATGCAATTACTTGGCAACTACTGGGGTGTGTGTGTAAAAACATTTATCTGGTTTGGGGCAGAAAAATAGCTATAGTCAGTCCTGGCTGGCTGTTAACATTTGCAAAGAAACTGAAGTAGGAGTCACAATTATTTTCATTGTTAGGCCATTCAGCCTGTTCAAAGTACATAGCAGTAGGTAATAGGCTTGAAACAGATGAACCCTTTTAAAAAAATCTGTGTGGTTTTGGAACAGTGCATGGAAATCTGCCGGAGATTTTCAATTACAGTGGCTCTCCGTGCGCTGTTCCGACTGTTCAAGATCCACAACAACAGCATGGTGCCTTTTTGAGCATGCACAAAAATGGCACTGTCCTGCTGATCGGCAGCCAGAATAGGCAACCTGGATCGCTGAAAAAATAGGGACTGGATCGCAGACAGTGTCCATTTTGTTGGACCCTGATCAGGTGGATCTGTCTGAGATAGAATCCACTCCAAAAAAGTTATTACACTCCATTTATTGAGAACCAGTTTTTGGTTGTCCTAGACTTTCAAGCCACATGATTTTTCTTGTGTTACCTTCACAATTGTAGGTCGTCCTGCAGAAAGTAAATTTAATGCCACCAGACTGATACTTATTCCTAAATTTAATATTAATAGATCTATGCTTGAGCACCTGTATGCACAAGCACTTGCTCTTAGTGTGGTTTTTCTCCCATAGTAACAGTGATTGTTACTTTTTTTTTTTTTTAAAGGGTACCTGTAACCCTGAAGGTGTATACTCCTGTCTGAGTAAGGCTGTCAAGTTAGGTTAATTTTTAGGCTTACCACTTTTAAGTGTGTCAGTACATAGCAAGGTTGTGAAATAGGGTGATTTCAGACGTTACGGGGCCCATTGGCCCCATACCGAAATCACCCCATTCGTTCCCCCCCGGGGTTACGCCGTAACAGACGTGCCGGGGGGATCCCGGCGGGGAATCTGGGACGGGGCGGGGCTGCGCGGCGTAACGTGCGGCCATCCCCCGGCTAGCCCGGGAAGCGTGGTTCAAATTGACCTCTTGTGCAGATTGACCGTGGCGAACATCTGGCGGCCGCCAAACAGACATTCGAGACACGTTGACCACAGGTGGGTATTCACCGTGGTTCACTGTGATCTCGTAACGTCTGAAAATACCCATAGTTTGGAATATTTATACAGCTGTAATGTGCCTCGACTTAAAAATGTGTACTACACATTCCACCATTCCCTCAGCAAGATGAAAATGCAGTCATACAGTTCCATCTTTCTCCTTCACATCTTGTCTGTGTCAAATATAGTTGCAGTGACATTGGCAAGCATGCTGTGTGGCAGGGATTGGGGCTTGCTAAAAGGGGCATTTGGAGGAGGGTGTTGGGGTTAGCAATGTAGTGGGGCTTAGCCAGAAAAGTGTAGGAGTGCTTCCGACCCATACATAACAGTAAAGACATTTCACAAGCTTCAGTGTTTAGGGCAGTAAACCAAACTTTATTAAAAAAGCAAGCCATTAATTCTGTGCAGCAAGCACTCAAGCTAATGAAACTTGTTTTCTTGCGGGAAAACGAAACTGAATGTGAAAGATATTGGGGCTACGAAAGGGGCCATATCTTTCCTCCAGGTGCCCATATTATGAAACCTTTGTCCTTACTTGCCCTTTGGGCCTTCTCCCCCTGTATCATATTTGACATAGAATATATATCTTTTTTTTCCTTTTTCCAACCAAATTTGGTGCCGGGGTAGAAGGCCCCAAGGCCTTTTTTATATATATATATAAAAAAAACAATTGTGAGTTGTGTGTACTTTTCTTTGAGCATAACAATTCTACAAAGACTTGTCCACAATCAAGACCCTGGTGTACTAAGTGCTACAGATGCACAGCCTCAACCGCAAGGAGCTTTCAGTCTAATCTGATTTTCACTTAACTTGAAATCTTCGGCCATTTCAGTAGCAGTCACAACTACGTTATATTTGTAAATGGCTTTCAGTGGCAGTTTCTCCTTACAGATAACTCATTCTGACCACTACTGCCTGAGATTGCTGATACTCTCCTTAGTGATGGAAGTAGTATAAATAGGTGGTATTGAGGGTTATCTCTTATATTAATATGCTGACTTGTGAATGCTATTGCTATTAGAATTGCTAAGCAGTTTTGAAAACTATGCTACCCACAAGACTAAACTTTTAAAAATATGTAATGTGGTAGGCTGGGAGAATTTGTTAGCCTAGGCATGTTGGGATAGTAAGTGAGTAGATTAAACCAAAAATGTTATGGAAATAGATTTAAGGACAAAACACCCCCTCAATTTACTTACAAAAAATATACCAGATCTTTTAACTAGAAAAATATATCATTTTAAGCACTGATTCGTGAAGTGTGCAGGGTTTGGGAGGGGAGGGAATGGTTCTGCACACTGAAAGTCAGGAGTGTCTCGGGGGATGGGCTCCCTCTGTTCCTCCTCTTCACCCCAGATTTTCTAAATTTACTCCTTCCCTCCTGTGGCACTCATAAGTACCACTTTGAAAATGAAAGTGGGTGAGTGGATTTGCTGAGTGGTACTGTCAAATAGACAGTTCGCTCATTCAGTGTTTGGCCTTCAGTGCAAGTTCATTCTTTTGATTGATTTTGCCTTGTTTCCACTGGTTTCTGTCATGTAGATGCAATGCCACTTCCCCAGTAGCATCCAGAAAGACGCACTCCAGATTATATCGCAAAGAGCTTTCCACCTCTCTCCCCCTTTAATAGCTGTGCTGCTGCTAGCACAAGAAGAGAAGTACCTTTCATTAAAGGTTCTATCAGGAAGACCTTTTCCTATCCTTCCTTAAAGGGTTTGGGAAATGAGACAATGCAGACTTGAGAGAACAGAGCCTTGAGATGAAGTAATTTAGTTTATTTAATTCAGTGGCGTAATCCTTCTTCCTGCGACAGGTAACCTATCAGTGTTCAGATTGTAAGGGCAGCACATTGGATGCAAGTGGCTTCAAGTTCTTAAACTTTGTCTCATGTTGCATACACTGCTTAGACATTTGCAACAGGGACTGCCCTGCAGTGGGATAGTGCACCTCCATTTTGAATGGGAACAAGAAACACTTTTGTTTGCCAGGACATTCGGATTGTGATCATCGATGCCTGAAAATAAAAAAAGGAGTACTGTTTTCAGGATGAATTCAGTTCAATCCAGAGATGGCTCATCCGTTCAGGCGCTGGAGCAACTGACCTGTCGGCAGCCCCACAAACCACCTGACTGCTGCTGGGTGCAGGCAGCCACCCCTGAGTTTGCCACTGTGGCCAGTCTGAAGCCTGAGATCGGACGCATGGCACTAGCACAATTTGTTGCTATGTACTACTTTGCATGTGTTCACTGTTGCTGCAATCTTTGCTCTCCAGTCTTTGGAGCATGCTGGGAAATGTAGTCCAGTACTCTTGTCTCTCCTGATGTTCACCTCTCCCTTTTCTCTTAGACTGTGTAAGCCCCTTAGGGGTAGGGCCTGTCCGTAACTATTGACTATACAGTGCCAGGTACATCTCTGATGCTATATAAATAATATTTTTTTTAAAAATAACTCCAGAGAGCAAAGATAGTGACGACATGTGCAAAGCAGCAAATTGTGCTAATGCATGTGCGCCAGATCCAAGACTTTATACTAGCCACCGCAGCAGCACTTGGGAGCAGAGACAGCCTGGACCGGGCCATAAGGTGCCTCCCCACACACACACATTGGTGAGGCAGACGCAGAGGGCACCCAGAGCAGCCCTCAAGGGAGGGGGAGAGCATGGGGCAGCACGATGGTCCCGAAGACACAAGGCCACCCAGATGAAGCATGATCTTTTGTGTCATGGGAGGGGTAAGAGGCGGAGCCAGGGCACCAAGGCATGGGTTCCTATGGAGGAACCCAGCCAATCAGAGCCCTGAGGAGTTCCTCCCCCCCCCCTTTAGGAGAGGGGAGGAGGAAGAAAGCAGAAGACACAGCAGCAGCCTGGAACCGATCTGGCCCAGTTCGGAGGCTGCTGCAGCAGAGAGTGGTCTGGATTTCTGTACTTTGGTGAGTAATTTCTTGTGTGTGTGTGTGTATTGTGTGTGTGTATAAACAAACTATAACTACTATATATGTGTGTGTATATATATAGTAGTTTGTATATTTTTAATGTATTTTGGGCTGGTTTTAATATATTTTATTTTTGGTTTAGATATTGTGCATTGATTGAATATATTTTTGAATATATTTTATATATTTTTTGGCTTTTTATCATTTTGTCTTTGTATTTAATTTCAATACTTGGCATGCATATTTTGTGTGTTGACTAAGTGCAGTAGGGGGGGAAATGCAAACCGTATTTAAAAGCTTTCCCAAAAGTTTTACTTGCAGGCTTCTAAAATGTAATACTTTGCAGTAGCATGAAAAATTAAAAAATACATGCTTTTCACATGAGCGTATTGTTTTATAGTGTTTCTAAAAGGAGAAAATGGTGGTGTTCTTTCTTGTGGTAGTCCCTTTGAATTTTGTCCCTCTTCCTAAGTGATCTGATGATTGCGAAACTTTTTGTTGAACTTTGAATGTTTAAATTGCTTGGGATATTTTGGTGGGCTCATATTGTGAAAAAAATTAAAATATAGATGCTTTTCCAAAGGATTCATTTGGTACCTTGGTATATTCAGTCTTTCTGTTGCAGTGTGAGTACTTCAAAAATACTTGCTTTGCAGTTTTTGCATGCACCTTTGTGTGGTTTTAGTGTATTTCATAAGGGCCCATCTGATTTTTGTCTCCCACTTGGCAAGCAGTCCAATACTACTGGGAATTTGGGATTTTTCCATCTTTTTTTTTCTCTTGTTCACTGGTCAGGGAGCTTATAGGAATGATACTGAAAGTGCTATATCACAGGTGGGGAACCTTTCCCTCCCAGGGACCAATTGAAAAATTGGAGTGCAAGGTGCCTATAAAGTGCACTCCAGAAGAGGAGGGTCCAGATCATAGATCTGTGCCCTAGATCTGTTGCCTATCTTTGTGTGCATGCCCGCATGTCTGCTCCCTTACCCTGAACTCAGATTTTCTGTTCTTGAGTGTAGGAACTGGATATAGGGTCCAGGTCCAGGAACTGGAAAGGAGCCAAATAAAACCTTGCCATGGGCCATATTTAGCCTTGGGTCTAAGGTTTCCCACCTCTGGTAAGGGAAGAAGAGCGGGGACTGGAGGTGCTGGTCATGAGGTATATGGTCAGGGAGGCTTACATAAAACACACAAAATAGAAATACAATAAAACTCCCTTTAAAAGACTTCATTAAAAGGAAAGCCCACCCTCTTCCGTAACCCTCACGTCCAACCCTACCTGCCAAATGCTTTCCCAAAAAGGAATGTTTTACACTGCCTCCACAATATGCTCAAGCTCAGGCTCCGATGGACCTCCGGGGGAACGGAGTTCCATAACACCAGAAATTAGAAATGCAGCACCATCCGTGTGGTTTAGTAGCTAAACGTTTGGTCGTCTATACCTTTTTTGCTAAAGTATTCTGCCCCATGTTGCCTCTTTTAGTCATACGTTCCTCTCTCCAAGTGCAACTGAGGTGGGGTGGGAATAAGGGAAATGTTTGGGTTCTTTCATGCATATTTAGACTTGGGTTAACACTGAAGCTTTCCCCACAGTTAGGCATTTATGGAGCCATTTCCTGGTACGGTGAATTCTCTCGTGTGTTCTAAGAGATGAGCTCACCCTGTAGTATTTCTGAATCAGGACACATGCGAAGGTTCTCCCCTGTGTGGATTCTTCTGGATCTCTTGCTGCACCTTCAACATAAGGTTGCAGTGGTGGCCGGGAGCGCTTCTGTATTTGGTGAGGAGGCTGCTTCCCTTTCTTTCTGACTCAGATTTGGCCACCATTATCCATGCTTCCATTACCTCAAGGCTAGACTATTGCAGTGCACTCTACATGGGGCTACCTTTGATGGCTGTTTGGAAGCTGCAACTGGTGCAGAACGTGGCGCCCCAGCTCTTTTTGGAGGGAGGGGGGTGTTGCCGTAAGCACACTACACCTGTGCTCTACAATCTGCACTGACTCCCTATAGCCTTCTGGGCACAATCCAAGGTGTGTGTTTTGACCTTTAAAGCCCTAAACGACCTCAGCCCCACATACCTGAGACCATCTTTCCTTCCATGCTCCGCAGCGGTAGGTACCACCAGCCATTCTTGTCTGCTCGACAAGGGCCCATGACAAGGCATTCTCAGTTGCTACCCTGGTGTTATGGAACTCCGTTCCCCCGGAGGTCCATGGGAGCCTGAGCTTGAGCATATTGTGGAGGCAGCGTAAAACATTCCTTTTTGGGAAAGCATTTGGCAGGTAGGGTTGGGTGTGAGGGTTACGGAAGAGGGTGGGTTTTCCTTTTAATGAAGTCTTTTAAAGGGAGTTTTATTGTATTTCTATTTTGTGTGTTTTATGTAAGCCTCCCTGAGCCTTAGGGGAAGGGTGGTATAAAAATCAGAATAGATAAATATTGAGTGTCTCAACTTCTCCTGAAGCCTTCCTCGCATCCCTGGCATATTCAGGGTTTCTCTCATGAGTTCTTTTTAAAATAGCAGTTTTTAAAATGGAAAGAAATCATGTATACGTATACAATGCTCCATTATTTAAAACAGACTTGAAGCCTTGAGCTGCCAGTGTTTTTTCCCCTATCACCTGATCTACAGCAACAAATGCTGGTTTTCTTTTTTGGATTTTTTTTCACACACAGCTTTGCGTTTTGCTCACTGTTGTATGCCACCACCATTGTGTAGTCTTTCATTCTGGGTGGTTTTTTCATTCATTGTGCGTTGTATTCCATTGATCATGAAATTTTAATGTCGACCCTACTCACCGCCCTACCAATCTAAAAGTCCACCAGTCACCACTGGTTCAATCAAAACGTTATAATATCAGACAATAGCAATATTTTTTTCACTTCAGTGGGAGAGATGATTATGAACAGTTCCTTTGCATGAAAAGAGTAAGCATAGGGAAAGGAGAATTGGGTTTTCACCTACTTGTGAATTCTCCTTCTGAGTGTCTACCGCAATGCAGTCCTACTAATGATTGTTCCCTGTTTGCGCCAGCGGGAGACAGATCCAGAGAACTGGCTCCAGATATAATGGGGTGACCCCTCTCCAGACTTCCAGTTTGTGAACAGCTTCTAAAACAGAAGAGAAAGGAGGCCCCCAAAACAAGGCCAAACAATATTATTGTCCATTATCAAAGAGTTCTAAACATGCATCATGATGGTGTGAGAGGACCAAACCCCATGCCAAATGCACAGGGCAAAGCAGCCTGCTGCTTCGCACCATACTAGGATGACAAAACTAGGGTTACGCCTGGTTCCTCCAGTGACCCATTCCTTACTTAGGACATCCTTGTTTGCCCGCTTGCTCTGTTCAAAGTGTCATGATTCCTGTGATCTAGTAACAGACCCTGCTCTCTAGGGAGGAGACACCCATGGCTCACCGCCTCCTTGTTTGGGAAGTCGTCATAGTTAGCAACTTAGTCCTACTCTGACCATGAACTCAAATTCCCAGGAGCTTCCCAGCAGCCCCTTGTGGGGCTTGAGGGGAGAACTGTCCCCCTCTGGCAAAAACAGATGTCGCTATCCTGATTGAATGTCCCTTGTGGAGCCTGACTAGTGGCGCTCATCCGCATTTCTGGCTCTGTGCCCTTCCCACTCCCACAAGATACCCTGAAGAGGGTATATGATACTGCCTCAGCTGAGGGGTATCCTGGGAGAAGGCATTCGTTGTGAACCCATCAAGTGATACTGCCTGGCCTTTAGGCTTGTCCGCTAAGATTGTGACGAGGCTGGGCTATTCTCCAGCATTATAAAAAAATTTTAGGGCGGGAGGGTAATGAGCAGTTAGGCTTTGTAAAGCCTCACGCCCTGAAGCCCTAGCCTGTGGGTTGCCGGGGCTCCAGACTTGCAGTCTCTTAAAAATGGCCACACCCATGTCTCCACATGGTCAAGATGGCCGTAGTGCAGGACGTCTGAGCCTATGGGTTGTCAACGGTATTGCAGTCTCCTCAAAATGGCCACGCCCATGTCTCCACATCGCCAAGATGGCCACAGCCCAGGGTGTCTGGGCAGGGCTGTACACGGCCACTGGCCTGTGCGTTGCCACTGGCAAGCCCTGTAAGTGCCTGACTGCAGCTGAACTCCTCTGCTTGCAATCAGTTGTGTGTTCTTGGCTTGCAGAGCCGCAAGCCACTCCGGCTCAGCGCCAGGGAAAGGGGCCATTGGTTGAGGGGACCCCCAGGGCTGAGATTGCTTTTGAAGCATGGCGCACTGCTGCCAACCTAATTGGGGGGGGGGGAGGAAGCAAAAGACGCCGGACGGCTCCCCACTCTACTCATGCACTGGAGTGCACTACAGCTCCAAAGCCAGTGGCCCCTTCCCGGCCTCCCAGCAGCCTAACTGGGTAAAAGGCTGAGGAGTGTGGCCCTGCCAGGGAAGCTCCATGATCCCCATACTCCAGTGAGCTCCCTGCCAACCCTAGAGTAGGTAAAAACCCGGGGAGCCTGGACCCAACGAGGAAGGCTGAAGCTCCACCCAGGTCTGAACTCTGGAGGTGCATGTAGCAGCCTGCAACCCAACAACCCAGGGTTGGGGAAGCATGGTTATATCTGAAAAGGCTCCGCAATCCCTTAAGGGCCCCCACGCATAAGACCCTGGACTATGGCATGGTACACAGAAACCCTCTGTGGGTATATTACCCACATTGAAGTAGATCAAAACTAGTAGGGCAGCCACACGGTCCCCAGGCTCCGGGCCGTAGCACACAGCAGCCATGTAGCTACAGTCTCTCTAGGGAGAAGGAGACTGCTTCTTTCAGGCCTGAATGCTGGTGGAGTACGCAGCTGCCTCCCACCCAGCATCCCAGTCGAGTTGTGGGCATGCTGTAGCCCAATCTCCAATCAGCCTAGTGTCTTAGGAGCTGGGCTCCTCTAGTGCAAAAGCCCTGCTATGCAGGGTTGGTATGCTAACAATTTCTTTCAAATTTGCCATGTTGATAGGTGGCTAGATGATCTCTGCTTACCCTGCTGTGTTGAAAGCAGAGAACAAAACTGGAAGTCAGGGGAGCGGTCGGGAGCCAGTTCTCTTGATCTCTGCCTCCTGCTGGCGCAAATGGGGAACAACCCTTTGTAGGACTGCTGCGTGGATTTTGACACTTGCAGAAGATGCCATTTGCTTATATTGTTGGTGACACTAGTTTGAAAATGGTAGGATTTTCTGCCCTTGAAGTTTGATGCATAGGGCAGCTGTAGTGTGCATTTTCATGATTCCTAAAACACAATAAAATTTATCTTAGAAAGAGAGTGAGCAACGGTCATCTAGTTTAGAAGGTTTCCATAGGTTTTTTTGTTTTGCTGTTCATATTTTCTCATCCTATAGTCAAAGAAACTAATCAGTGTTATTTAACATTTAATCCAAGGAAATTTTCATGTATCTCTTGTAGGATGGTAAATTTTATTTTCATATGTTACTTGAGGACTTCTATAAAGCCATGTGTGGACCCTTCAGATGTACAGGACCGGCCCCAGGCATGTGCCACACGTGCGGCAGCACATGGCCCCGCGGCCAGCTGGGGCCCCGCACTTGCCTGGCTGGGAAACAGGCTGCAGCCAGCTTCTCCCCCAGAAAGTGATTCTTCCTCCCCTCCCTGGTTCCAGACCCCATCCCTCACCTGCCTCTTCCTTCCAGTAGTGCTGCAGGGGCAGCAGCAGCAGGGACACTGGATCGGGCTGGGAGATAAGGCTGTTTAGAAACAGCTCCTCCTGACGTGCTGATCAGAAGGTTTCTACCTTGTAAAGAAGGTTCTTCGAGATGGCTCCCAACATTCTCACAACTGGGTTGTGCGCGCTCACCCTATTCAAATAATAAACCACATGATGGTCTTGAGCTCCTCTAGTATAGAAAGAACCCTCCCCCTCTGAATGACAGTTCCTTTCAACCCTTTCTAGAAATATAAGAAAAGAATTCCATGCGGGGCTGGAAGGGTGGGTGTTGTGAGAATGTT
>QEPC01006817.1:3812406-3844189 GCA_003113815.1 Sphenodon punctatus
CACCGCATGCGTGCACAAGGCACAGGCGGCACTGGCAGCAAGAAGCAACAGGCCCTGGAGGCCAGACTGGCTAAGATCACCCCCTGGCCCCTCCTCCAGTAAGGCACTGGACGCAGTCAGTCTCTCTGTGCCTGCATCACTGCCCGCTTGGCTGCCCCTGCAGTGGAACCACTCCTGGGGGGGCGGGGGGCAAGCATTAGGAGGCCATGTTTCTCCATGGTTGCTCGGAGAGGTGGAGAATGGGAATCCTTCCTGTCCAGAGAGAGTAAGTTTTATGTAAATTTATACATTTGCATAATTAGGTGGTGCCTAATTATGCAAATTAGGCCCCACATCAAGACTTCTCACATGGCCTCACAAACCCTGGGGCCGGCCCTGCGGATGTGCTCTGCATTGGTGTTTTTGTTGAGGTCTGTGGTATCTCGTTGAATTCAATGGGAGCAAAGCAAGACAGATAGTACTTTCTTCCATTCTGTGTCCGCATGTGCATATATGCATACCTTCAGTAACTGTTCAAAGAATAGAATAGTTTAACTGCCTTCAATTATCTGTGCCTCTTGCAACTTTCTTGGGTATTTCTGAGTTGCTGCCTTAGGGCATTATGGACTTATTGAAATAACAGCTGCTGACCTAGATGCTCCCCTGCTTCTGACTTTGGCCAGCAAATGCCTCCTAACTCGGTAAATGTAGCTGTTTCTAAAAGCCATTGGGAATGCCAATTTCTCCTCCACTTACCTTAGTTAGGCTCCAAACATTTACAGCAGAATGAACAAAGGACTAAATTGGCCAGTATTTGTAGGGCTCAGCCCAGGGTCCTTCCATCTAACAGACTGGCACAGGATTCATCCCTTTATTTTGGGCTAGCTCCACATTGCTGTCTATGGTAATGCAATATCTACAATGCTGTACATGGAGGAGGATTTGTGCAAGCCTCCAAAGATCCAGATGAGTTGGGTTTCATAACAGGTGTGATATAGTTTGCAGAGTTATCATGGTGGTAGCAGATAGTGTTAATTTTTTATTGGAAATATAAATTAAGATGTACTTTTTGGAGAGTATAAACACCTTGTGATAAAATAATTTGTCATGTTCTCAGGTCAGCTGGTGGTGTGTACGCTGTGCTCCTGCGTCATGAAAACCAAACAGATCTGGCTCTTTTCTGCTCATATGCTCCCTCTACTGGCCCGACTCTGCCTTGTCCCTCTGGAGACGATTGTTATCATCAACAAATTTGCCATGATTTTCACTGGCTTGGAAGTTCTGTATTTTCTGGCATCCAATCTCCTGGTACCTTACAATCTTGCAAAATCAGCATACAGAGAACTTGTTCAGGTAAGTTTTACACAAGTCATGGTAATTGTATATGGGTAGCACGACAAAACAGTATATGCAAAAAAAATCCTTTGGGCTTTAGGGGGTTGGGGTTCAGCTTTGTGTTAAGAAACGAATAGGTCAACCATATGTCTCTATCGGAGGTGGCCAAAGTTTCCAACCCAAGAAACCACATATCAAAATGTTCATATGGTTGAGAGCCACACACACACATGCATGTGTACACACAAACTTCTCTTGCTTCGTTATTGGCTTTAGTGGAACCAATGCTCCACAGTTCAGGCTGTTGAGATTCTAAGGAGCAGCTGTAACTCAGCTGCTGAGACTTGGGTGCAATAAAATAAGATGCTGGCCCATCAAAACCATATGGGTCTAGTCTAGTTCCATGGTCTAAAAACTATGTGCGGCACAGGACCGACCTGAGCCACAATTGGCTCCTAAGTTGCAGTTCAGCCACCCCTTGTCTACATTGATGATTTCCCTTAGCATTGTCCTCTTCCAGTCACTTAAATTGGAAGTCTGCATGGGACCTAATGGTTAGAACAGTATTGTGAATTCTTACCTTGCACAAGTTTGGTGGATCAGGCATCTTGTTTGATCATAACTTCGGCTTTGCCCATCTGAAATACTGGAAAAAACCCAGGGCCTCCGAGATGCGTGGTGGATGTTCTAGATGCTACAACTAAAATTAGCTTCCAGAATCTATTTCCATTTATAGCCTTCCATGTCCCAAAAGCCCAGAACAAGTGACAACAGATAAAACTGATATAAAATTTAAAATGTATATAAAAATACAATATAAAAATAATCTCATGTAAACCCATTCTATCTCTGACCAAATAAAAAGTCTTGCATGGCATCTGGAGCAGGCAAAGGGAGTTCCATAGTCATTGAGCAGCCACCAAGAACATCTCTGTGAATGCATTTACCATACAAACTTGGCACACAGATGGAATCAACAAGAGGTTGATCTGGACTGGCTGTGGAGATCACGAAGGAGCATAGGGGAGGAGGGTGACCTTTCAGGTATGTAGACCCCCAAGCTGTTTCAGGTTTTATAGGTCAATACCAGCATTTTGAATTGTACCTGGAAAGCTATCAGAAGACTCTGAAGCACTGGCATAATGTGCTCTCAGTTACTCACCCCCGTTAGAAGGTAGGCCACCACATTCTGCACCAATTGCAGCCTACCAACAGTCATCAAGGGCAGCCCCGCATAGAGGATATTGCAGTAGTCTAGCTTTGTGGTTATGAGAGTGTGGATGATGGTAGCCAGGTTTGGGTAGGGGAGAGGGAGTTGAAGCATTCTCACCAAATGGAGTTGGTGGAAACTGTTCCTGGTGTGCAGTAAATGACTCAACGAGCATTTGAAGGCTGTAGATGTGAGTAATCCTATCCTTCCTACATCATAAGGCCTGACAACCATCATTACATCAATCTTGTCTGGATTAGTTTGTTGATTCACCCACATCCAGTCCCCATTGCAGCAAAGCACTGAGTGATTACTGAGACTACAGAACCCAAATCAGATGAAAAGTACAGCTAGAACTGGATGTCATTCGCCTACTACTAATAATAATTTCTATAGCGCTACTAGGCGTACACAGCGCTTTACAGTCACAGATTTTCGGAGACAGGTCCCTGACCCGTGGGCTTTTAATTTAAGATGGACAAGGATGAAGGAGACACACACATCCCCATTTTACAGATGGGGAACTGAGGCTGAGAGGTTGCCCAACGCCACTCAATGTGTTCATTGGCTAGGGTGAAATTTGAACCCTAGTCATCCAGGTCCAGCACCTTATCCACTACACCACACTAGCTCTGTGTGTTGTATTTATGGCACTGCGCTGCAGATCTATGCACATTCTAACCCAGCAGCCTCAAATACACTTTGAACAGGACTGGAGACATGATGGAACTCTGTGGAACCCACAGGGGAGGTCCTGAGGAGATGACAGTCACCCAGCACCATCCTCTCTATAATCTCATAATCAGCGGTATCCATCTGGCCAGAGGTCTAATAAGATCAAAAGGGTACAACTTTCCCTGTTATTCTTAAGGCATAGATCATCCACAAGGGCCACAAGAACAGTCTCAACACTAAACCCAGAACAAAAGCTAGACTGACAGGGGTCTAGATCAGTGAGTATATCTCTTCGAGCAGGGGTGGCCAGGCTTACGGTGCATGTGATCCAGGTGTCAACCTCAGGTGATCTACAGGACTCCTCCTGCTGGCTCCCAGTTCTGGGACACTTCAGCAACTGGTCTCAGGAGTGGATATGCGCACTTTTATTTATTTATTTAATTTATTTTTGTGCACATTTTTATATCCCACCCTATCCTTCCCAAGCAGCTCAGGGCGACTCACAATCATCATAAAAACATCAACAATAATAATAGTAAAATAAGTAAAAAACACAACCAAATGGAGCAGAAGACAACCCAGCAACCCCCCCATCCCTCCACCTTACCACCCTCTCTCGCCGAAAGCCAGACGGAACAACCAGGATTTACATTAATGTTGAAACTAAGGAAGGTTTGGGGCCACCCAGGCCTCCTCCGAATGGGAATTCCACAGTTGTGTTGCAGCCACCGAGAACTCCCTCTTCATCGTAGTCCACCAGGATACCCGGGGGACTTCAAGGAGGGCGCCCCTGATGACTGCATGGGCCAATCCAGAACCCTGGGAGTGAGGCGGTCTCGCCGATAGGCAGGGCCCAGACCATATAGGGCTTCGTATGTCAACACCGACACCTTGAATCGGGCCTGGAAGACTACAGGCAGCCAGCGCAGAGAGTGAAGCACCGGTGTTAATGTGCTTCTGGTGACCCATTCACGTAAGGAGATGGGACGCTGTGTTCTGCACCAGCTGCAACCTCCAAGCAGTCACCTTGGGTAACCCCATGTAGAGCACATTGCAATAGTCCAGTCTTGAGGTGATGAACGCATGGATGATGGTAGCCAGGCCCGCGTCCAAAGCATATGGCCGAAGCACCGGATGTAATTGGCAAAATGCACCTCTCGCCACAGCATCCACTTGGACCATCCAGGCAGAGCTGAAGATCGAGGAGTACGCCCAGACTCTGGACCTGAGAGACATGGGGGGGGGACGTACCTCATCAATGATGGAGGCCTCCACTCCCTCGCCTCTGCCCACCAGCGTCACTTACATCTTATCAGGATTCCGCATCAGACGGCTTGCCCTCCTCCAGTCCCCCACAGCTACCAAACACCGGAGTCTGATGAAAATGAGGGAGCTGGGTGTCGTCAGCATATTGATGACACCAGACACCAAACCCCCTCACGACCTTGCCAATCGACTGCAGATACACGTTGAACAGAAGAGGGGCCAGAATAGAACCTTGCGGGACTCCACACGTGAGGTCACGGAGGGACAAAAAACAGTCCCCCTGCACCACCCCCTGAGTTGTTCTGAACAGGAAAGAGCGGATCCATTCAAGAACAGTCGCACCCACCCCAGCTCAGTCCCGCAAGTGGGCCACCAACATCTCATGGTCAGTGGTATCAAAGGCCGCTGACAGATCTAATAGGATCAGGAGGGATGACCGACCCTGATTCATGTCACGGCGAAGGTCATCAACGAATGCCACAAACGCAGTCTGGGTGCCATGCCTTAAGTGAAAGCTGGATTGTGGGTGATCTAGAAAACCGATGCAATCCAGATGCTCCCACAGCTGCTGAGCTACAACCTGTTCAGTAACCTTCCCTAAATAGGGAAGGTTAGAGACTGGCTGATAGCTGACTAGGGAGTCAAAGTCAAGCAATGTTTTTTTTAGCAGAGGCCGCACCACCGCCTCCTTGAGGTGGTCCGGCACTCTACCCTCCCACAGGGAGGCATTGACCACCCCAGCCAGCAACAGCTCCAATGTCTCACAGGTGGCCTTAACCAGCCAGAATGGACACGGATCCAGTTCACAAGAGGTGGCTCTAACCGCTTCAAGAACATCCCCTGCATTAGCGGGCAACACAGTTTGGAATGGATCCCACAAAATAGGACCAGATGAGGCATCCATAATCTCTGGTTTCCTAATGCAATAAATGCAGCGTTGAATTCGTGCTGAATACAAGCGATTTTTATCTGCGAAGTACTCAACAAACATGTCATAGCGGGCACTGGATGAATCCAGCTCCAGACGGAGGGAGGTTGGACTGACCCAGCCCCCTCACCACCTGGAAAGCTCCGCTGGATGAGACTTTGCAGATGCTGTGTGAGGGCAGCAAAGAACCCCTTCTTGGCTTCCTGCCCAGCCACAGCATAAGCTCTTAAACTTGCTCTATGCTGAAATCTATCGGCTTCAGCCCAAGAACGGTGCCACTATTGCTAAAACAACTCACAGTGATAGCTTTCTATGGCGCCCCTCGTGCTCATCATAAGCAGAAAGTTTTGCTTTCAAAAGATAAGAAAATGAGTTGGTTTTAACTAAGGGGCAGCTTAGCGCTCACATACAACCCCGTGTACAGTGATCTTCACTGCCTTGGCCTTGCAGATTCCCCCCACCTGCCCAATTCTTAACATTCAGTGGTTCCACCCAAGCCCAATTTTAAAAAGTCCATGCTTCCGTGTGGTAACAGCTGTAACATTTTTACATGACTTGGCTTGTGCACAGACGTGCCCGTTACATGCATTAGCAGTACTGGTGCAACATACAAACACACCCAGCTTTGCAAAAACATTTTCAACCCGAGTAGCTAATAACTAGGCATGCAGCTGGTCCTGTGATGAGACATGGCCAATAGTGGCCAGTACTTGCTTACAGGCAGCGCACAGCCAATTCTAGCTAGGTAGCTGCTCAGCTGTATAAACTTTTCAAAATATTTGGTGTATGGTCTGCAGTCTTCACGGACACCTGTAATGCAGTCATGGATGAGGAGAACATTACGGTGCTCGTTATCGTGCTCCAGGCCTTTATTACCACTGCTGAGCAGAACCTACGAGCAGTCCAGCAGATCCAAACCTTCTGCTGCTGTTGATTCGATGAGCTTGCAAGGGACAGGTGTGCTCTAGTGCAATCTGTGGCTGGGGTGGTGGGGTGTACCACAGTGTGGAGGTGGCTTCTGTTTTGGTGCCATGGGTCTTCATCCAGCGACAAAGGTCCATGCTGGGGAGGATTGAAGCACTGCAAGGGGATCTGATACGTACTGAGAGCTGCCTGTCAGATGCGACTTCAGTCACCAACACCCTGTGCATGGCTGTACCCACCAGGAGGCTTGTGTGGGTCAAGGAGAAAAGTACAGACTGGTGGGAGAACATGCTGTCCTTGTGGGGAGATGCTGAGTGGATCACAAAGTTCAAGATGCCCCATCGCCTCATCCTGCAGATAACCAAGATCCTCAGTCCTCAGCTGGAGAAACAGAGCACAGTGATGCGGTTGCCCATCCCAGTGGAGAAACATGTCCCCATTGCCATCTGGAAACTCACCTTGTCAGACTCCTTCTGCTCTGTTGCCTGGCAAGTCAATGTTGGAACTTCCACAGTGGGCACCATCCTCATCGAGGTTTGCACGGCAATAGTGGATGTGCTGCTAGAGTGGATAGTGTAGCTGGCTGACCTCACAGAGAAAATGGAGGGTTTTCGGAAGGAGGGGTTTCCGAATTGTATAGGGATGACTGATGGGAGCCATATCGCCATCATCTGACCACCCTATAGCAAAGACTACTTGAATTGGAAGGGGGTTCTTTGTGATTCTCCAGGCCGTAGTGGAACATCGTGCCCGGTTTGTAGATGTGCTAGCTGGGTGGTTCAAAAAGAACCATGACATCTGCATCTTCTGCCAGTCCCCCTTCTCTGGGCACATGTACACCAGGGACTTTGGACCTGCCATTGAAACCTGTATTGAGGGGGTGTTCATGTGGCATGTTGTTCTGGGGGACATTGCCTACCCACTGAAGGCTTATGAAGGCCTACGGTGTTGCAGCCGCCTGTGTTTGCAATAACATCTGTGGGTCCATGCTAGAGAACACCACCACTCACTCTCTCACACACACTGCCCCTGTTCCGGCACCAGCTGAACAGAATGAAGCAGCACATATGTAAAAGACCAGTTAGGTTTGCAAACACAGAGGCGAGGGGAGGCAGCAGTGCACCCGATGAGTCGGGGCCAACTACCCTTTTTAGGCTGAGGTTAAACACAAACTATTTTATTTATAATAATGAACAATAATCAACTTACACTTATGAAGTTATCTGTCTCTATAAAGTATTTAATGACTGTAATCTAAGTCTTATACTTAAATTACTTTATCCCTTTACAATGAACTCGACTATTAAACCACTGAGATCACTCTGAAATCTTCCCTCCCGCCTTTACTCCATCAACAATCCACACTTTGCCCGATCCACTTGTCAGGTTTTCTTATGTTTTGAGTCCTGCCATTTCACTCTGCTATATTGACTGACAATCATGCAGATGATACTGCACACAAGTTTCTACTCTGGTGTAGTCACACTTTCCAAGTTCAGCTGAAGATAACTGGCTGGCTAATTGTAAATCCTCATATTCTCCGTCTGGCAACCCAAATTTGTAATTCCACATGATCTGTTGCTGCTCTCTTCGGAAAACCACCTGAGGTTTCCCGACAGATTCCATCATCGTTTTCCAACGGTTCTCCCACAGCTGTCCCTCTTTTTAAAAAGCTAATGTTCCGTTAAGCCTGATTGTGAGCCACCTGGCTGTGACCATCACACGCAGCCTGGGATGCCTTGTGCCGGCACATCAACCGCATTGCAAGTACAAACAGCTGGTATAAGTGACAGTTTACTGATCATGAATAAAGCTTTTTAAAATACTGAATAAAGCCTTTAAATTTGTTTTCTCTGTGTTAATGTGCTTCCAGTCCCAAGCCCCCTAAGCGGCTTACCGCTATTGTCCAAAACTTCCCCATGTGTTCCTTCTTCTGCAAGTGTTTGGCCAGAGCACCCCCCCCATCCCGTTTTCAGTGCACTCATCGCCCCCCCTTTCCCTTCTAGTTCCCCACAATGTCATATCTCCATACTGCCCCACCCCCTTCCTGCCTTTCTCAGACTAAGCAACGGAAACCATGGATTGAGAAAAAAAACTTTGTTAAACAATAACATTAATGCTTAACTTTATATTACATTTCAGTAAAGTGATTTTTGTGTAAAAAATTTTTTTTTTAAAAAACTTCCTGTGCCTTCCTCCTTTTGGTGCAACCGGCTGCGCTTGCTTGGCTGGGGGTAATGGCAGGGCGATGTTCTTGTCGTCGTCCTCCTCCCACAGATCTGCCTGTGGAGGCTAGGGAGGCATGGCATGTTGGACTTGCTGGTTGAGGGTGAGGCATGCCTGACCCGGACAGGTTGACCTGTGTATACGCAGGGCAGAGAGGGCTCAGGTAGTTTCCCTCTGGAGTTGAAATCTGGGGAAACGAGGGTGGGTGGGTAGGATCCAGGTGGGGTGACATGAACTACAGAAGGAGCCGACAAATGATGCCTGCCCCTGAACAACAGTTGTTGCTCTTGCAGCAGCTGCATACTGGATAAGGGAGGTCTGGATGTGGAGAGATTGGGACAACAGATCTCCCATTTCCTGGCTCGCCTTCTCCAGCATGCACTCAAGCTTGTGACAGGTGGGCCTAGTACCTGTTCTCCCACTGGCAGTCCTGGTGGGTCTTGGTAGCAAAGTCCAGATCTTGTCTTCTCACCACGTCATCTCCCTGAGCAGCTCCCTCACCAGATCCTCCCTGTATCGCCAGTCGTAGACCTATAGGTACTGGTTCTGCTGGGTGCTTGTGGCTGGGGGTTCTGCCCGTGTCAGTTGGGGTGGCAGACCTGTAACAAGGCAACACGGAAAGCCATTGGCTCAAATCCTCCCACCCTGCCTGTGTTTCTGCCCCCACCCATCCTTGCCGCCCTTCCCACCCAATGTAACCACCTTCCGCCCACACGGAGGGAAGCTGGGATGAGGACCTGGGATAGGTTGCCATTGGCACCCTCACCCCTTCCCTCCACACCTGCCATTTTGGCTTACACCCCATTCCCTAAAGCCTGCCAGCCTGCCATGGTGCCTCTGCCACCCCCCACCAACTCGCAGTCCTGCCATGGTGTCTTCCCACGCATCCTGTTGGCCTCCAGTGCTTCTGTATTGCGAGGGAGTATCCTGCTGCTCCCCCAGCATTCTCCTAGCCACCTGTAAACATAGTAAAGAACAAAAAAAGCACAATTAGGTAGCAATAAATGGAAGTTTTTATCATGCAGCTATGTAAATGTAGGCCCCCACCTCAGGTGTATTAACTTACCAGGGTTGACTGACTTGTTCCGAGCCATGGCTGAGGTGATGTAAAGGCTGTGGAAGTTGTTATTATTATTATTATTATTAGCAGCATTTGTATAGCGCCAGCTATGTACCTGGTGCTTTACAGAACATTAAGGTAGACGCGGTCCCTGCCTACGACTTACAATCTAATAGACACGGAAGGGAGAGACAAGGGATAAATAACGTTCAAGCGGATGCGAAGTCTCAGGTGCACGTGCTTGGCTTGGTTGCAGTTAGGAAGGAGTCTTCGGGGAGAGCAGAGAGTAAATATTGAGAGGAAAATTCTAACAGGTGTCGGGAAAGGTGGCGAGGAAGCAGTGGGTTTTGAGGAGGGATTTGAAGGTGTGGAGGGAGGGGGCAAGGCGGATGTGGGCAGGGAGGGAGTTCCAGGCATGGGGAGCAGCAAGGGAGAAGGGACGAAGGTGGTTAGGGGAGGAGAGGACAGAGGAGAAGCGGAGAGTGCGTGCAGGAGTGTGTAAGGAGATAAGGGCTGAGAGGTAAGGGGGAGCCAGGTTGTGAAGGGTTTTGTAAGTGAATACCAGGAGTTTGTGAAGGATGCGTTCGGGAAGGGGGAGCCGGTGAAGTGAGGTGAGAGGCTGCACGTGGTCAAAGCGATTGCCCGAGTGGATGACCCTAGCAGCGGAGTTTTGGATGGAGATAAGGGGGGACAGGTGAGAGCGGGGGAGGCTAGCAAGGAGGAGGTTGCAGTAGTCAAAGCGAGAGATGACCATGACGTGAACAAGGGTTTTGACTGAGGAGACAGAGAAAGAAAGGGGCTAATCCGAGCAATGTTATGGAGGCCAAAGCAACAGGACTTGGCAACAGTCGATGTAAGGTTTAAAGGAAAGGTGAGTATCGAAGATGAAGCCCAAGCTATGGGCTTGGGGAACGGGATGGATGGTGATGGATGATAAGGATGGACGAGGGAGAGGAAGGGTAGGGGGGAAAGGTAAGGAGTTCAGTCTTAGCCATGTTGAGCTTGAGCTGACGTTGGGACATCCGTTGCTCCGGAGAAGGCAAGGGCTTTGAAACTGAGCATGTTGGACACGTTCTGCAAAACAGGACAAGCTGGAACAATGCATGTTTGAATTTGGCACATGTTGGGCTTTTAAGGCAAACATTACATCTGCACCAGTGAGAGTGGTGAGAGGGGCAGGAATGGTCACTCCTCAGAGCTTTTTGCCTGCAGCTCTGTGGTGCTGGCAGACCTGTATGCAAGTGATCTGTATGCTCAGAGATCCTGCTGTGAATGGGGGCTGCATGTTCGGTTCATGGTCGTAGCTGGTGGGGGCAGACATCTAAAATGGACAGGTGGACACTCACCTGATGTGGGCTACCATCTTGTTTACGAGCCAGTGTGGTGTAGAGGACAAGATGCTGGACTTGGACCCGGGAAGCCAGGGCTTGAATCCCGCCCTAGCAATGAGCTCACTGGGTGGCCTTGGACAAGGCAGACACCAAGACAGCAAGGAGACAGCAGGGCCTGGGTCAGATGAAAAAGATAAATATAGCTGAGTGTTGTCTGCATATTGATAACCACTAACTCCCCAGCTGCGTACGACCTCCCCCCAGTGGCTTCATATACACGTTAAACATGAGAGGGGACAGAATGGAACCCTGCAGGACTCCACACGAGAGAGCCCCGGGGACGATGTACAGTCCACTAGGACCACCCACTGTGATCTGCCAGCAAGGTAAGAATGGAACCATTGTAAAAAGGTTCCACTCACCCCAGCCAGGTCCCACAGGCAGGTCACCAACAACTCATGGTTCACGGTATCAAAAATTGCTGATAAATCCAGTAGAATTATTTATTTATTTACATAATTTTTATATGCCCCCCCTCCTGCCCAATGGCAGCTCAGGGCAGTTTACAACTCCATATAAAATATACAATATGCTATATAATAAAAATATAATAAAATACAATAATAAATATCTTTTTAAAACACAGGCCTGACAAAACCCCTATTCTAGAAAAGAAAAAATTCCATCCCCCTCACCGAATGCCTGGCGAAACAGCCAGGTCTTACACTGTGTACTGAAGGAGGGGAGATCTGGGGAGAGGCGAATCTCCGCTGGGAGGGAGTTCTGCGGCGCAACCACCAAGAACGCCCGCTTAAACGTGGACCTTGAAGCAGGCATTCCCGGCTGACTGCAGGGGCCGATCCAGGACACAAGGGGTGAGGCGGTCCTACAGGTAAGTGGGGACCAGGCCATATAGGGCTTTAAAGGTAATAATTAATACTTTGAATGAAACCCGGAAGACGATAGGCAGCCAGTGCCAAGACCAGAGCACCGGTGTTATGTGCCCCCAGCATCCTTCCCCCCACGAGAAGACGAGCTGCTGCGTTTTGCACCTGCTGCAGCCTCTGGGTCATCACCAAAGGTAGCCCTACGTAGAGTGCGTTGCAGTAGTCTAATCTCGAAGTGGCGATGTCTGGCCGCTTTGGGGGATTGGATGAAGTCAAGTTGATTGAAGCTCAATCCTGATAAGACCGAGGTGATGGGTGGGTGGGTGTGTGTGTGTGTGTGGTCTGGGGGAGGAGAATGTCCCTGTTATCGGGGAGTGTTCATCTTCCATTGATTCCATCTGTGTGGAGCTTGAGGCTGTTTGTGGATTTGCAGCAGCAATTGAACACTCAGGTGTCAGCTGTGGCCTGGGGCGCCATTCACCAATTACATCTGGTGGGTGGACTGCACCCATATGTATCAAACTCAGACCTCGCCACCCTCATCCATGTATTCGTCACCTTGAGACTGGACTATTGCAGTGCGCTTTACATGGGGCTGCCCTTGGTGAAGGTTCAGAAGCTGCAGCTGCTGCAGAATGCTGCAGCCCATCTCTTGACTGGGAAGAGCAGCAGAGAGCACATTACACCACTACTCCAAGCACTGGATTGGCTGCCTATTGTCTTCCGGGTCCAATTAAAGGTGCTGGTTTTAATTTTTAAAGCCCTTAATGGTCTGGGTCCTGCTTATCTGAAAGATTGTTTCACCCCCTGGGAGGCCTCTGAGTTTGTCCGGGAGTGCCCTCCTGGAGTTCCACCTTTTCAGCGGGTTCGTATGGGCAGGAGGGTGTTTTCGGCAGTTGTGCCGTCACTTTGGAATGCGCTCCCAGCAGAGATCTGCCTCAGCCTGAATCTCCTCGCCTTCCGGTGTAGTTGTAAGACCTGGCTCTTCCGCCAGGGGTTTGGGTGGGGTTTTGTATAAATTGGATGATATTAATGTGTTTTTATTTAAATAGTTATGTTGTATTTATATTGTATAAATGTACGTGTATATGCAGCCAGTTGGCAAGGTCATGAGATGGTACGGGGTCCTCAATATGCTGATGACACCCAACTTTACCTCTCCTTTTCATCAGACTCAGACACGGCAGTCTCGGTGTTTAGGCGGAGTTTGGCGACTGTCTCAGACTGGATGAGGGTGAACTGAATGAAGTTGAATCCCAACAAGATGAAGGTGGTGATGGTGGGTAGGGCAGTGGTTGTAGCGGCTCCTGTCATTGATGGGATTTGCCCCCCATGGGACCCCCAGGTTTACAGTCTGGGCATGCTTCTTGATTCTGAGCTCCGCTTAGATGTGCAGGTGGGGACTATGGCGAGGAGTGCATTTCACCAGCTACATCTGGTGCATCAGCTTTGGCTGTATATCTCTGATGGCGACCTGGCCACCATCATCCGTGCTTTCATTACCTCGTGATTGGGCTATTGTAACACTCTACCTGGGGCTACCCATGGTGATGGTTCAGAGACTGCAGCTAGTGCAGAATGCGGCGGCCCGTCTCCTTATGGGGGTGGGCCTCCATGAGCACAGTACACCTGTGCTCTGGGCTCTACACTGGCTACCTATAGTCTTCCGGACCTGATTCAGGGTGTTGGTGCTGACCTATAAAAACCTATGCGGCCTGGGTCTCACCTACCTTTGGGACCGCCTCACACCCCGTGTTCTGGACTGGCCCCTGCAGTCCGCTGTGAGCACCCTTCTTGAAGTCCCCAGAGTTGTTCAGGGGCAACTGTGGAGGGGGCATTCTCGGTGGCTGCTCCTTGGCTGTGGATCTCCCTTCCGGCGGAGGCCCGGGTGACCCTGGACCTCTATTCCTTCCATTGTCAGCATAAGACCTGGCTGTTCTGCCAGGCTGTCGGTGAGGGAGATGGTTGAAAGGTGGGGGTTTGGGGAGGGGGTTAGGTTGTGTGGGTTGATTTGATTATTTTTACGTCCCCCATTGTGATTATGTTTGTTTTAAATATATGCTATTTTTATATTTTTATTGTTTTAAAATTTGTATTGTATGCCGCCCTGAGCTGCCTTGGGCAGAAGGGGCGGGGTAGAAGTTGTTTAAATAAATAAATAATCTCTCAGCTGAGAGAGCCTGCGTGGTGGACAAGGTGCTGGACATGGACCTGGAAAACCGGGGTTTGAATCTTGCCCTAGCCATGAACTTACTGGGTGGCCTTGGGCAAGTCACAATCTCTCAGCCTCCATTTCCTCATCTGTAAAAATGGGAATATGGGTCTTCCCTGTGTTCCCCTCACGGTTGTCCATCTTGGATTGTAAGCCCACTCGACAGGGACCTGTCTCCGACCAACCTAGCTGATCCACCACCCTGAATAGGCGTATAGGAGGACGAGGGCCTGCACTTACACAAGGTAATATTCAACCATGGCAATAATGTCTTTGACACCCCAGAAAATCAGAACCCCTGTGTCCAAGCCAGTGCAAAACATGCCCATCCATGTGTCCTGCCTCATGTTAAGCCGATTATCATCTGTGACTGACCCATGGTGGTTTATGGAGGCCAATAAGTCCTCTTCCAGCCCTGAAGAGGTGGTGTTCGTGTGCAAGTTAAAGTTATCAAGGGCATGAATCTGGGTGTTCTCAATACCACTTCTAAGACCAAACTCAGCTAGCTCAGTAAGGGGAGTCTCTTGTACACTGGGGTGGCAGGTGCACCAAAAGAATCCATAATCTATCCCAGGCCTTAAATGCAAGGTAAACACAGTCCATGTCAGACAAGTTGGGCACCAAAAACCCTTGAGGCCAGATTGATTACAGATCTCTGCCACTCTGCACTCCAAACCTTCTCTTCTAGGATTTTTCCATTTCATTTCATTTTTTATTTGTACCCCGCACTCTCTTGACACAGGCAACTTGAGGCGGCTCACAACAGAATGAAACCACTCCTAACACAAGATACAAAAATACAATATGGTCCACAGGACCCACAAAGAAAACAGCCCCCACATTCTTAAATAATAAACTTAACAAATTCATATCTACAATACCCACCTTCAATCTCCATTTACTCCACACCCCTCACACTCCTTCCCTGCTGCCACCAGGGAAGGAGTCCTTCTCACTCCCCTCATTCCTTCGTGCTCTCACCAGGAAGTGAGTCCACAATACAACATAAGAAAAATATCATATATATTGTTAGTTTCTCCCCACCCATCTACATACAATTACAGTACATAATTAATTATTTCTAACCCATCCAAACTTCATTTATAAAACAAATTAAGCAATCCCCTTCCAATCCCCCAGCACTTCAATTGAACCTACTAGCCACATCCTCCTTCTCCCTCCCTGCTACCACCAGGGAGGGAAACCTTCTCCAGTTCTTCTCAAAATTTGTATTCGCCGACGGGACAGCTCTTCTTCCCACCACAAGTCTATAATAGTAAACTTACATCCCGGTCCCAATCCTCTGGCACAGCCAACGGGCGTGCCCCTTCGGCATGTGCCACTGGATGATACCAGTGTTCCTGGCTGGCATCATGTGAACAAGCAATGGCCCAGATGTTTTGTCAGCAAGGTCTCAGTGATGCATGCAAGGTCAGCAGCTTCATCCTCAATAAGGTCAAAAATAATTGATGATTTATTTCCCACTGACATAAAACAGAAGTAGTCTCTGATCGGAAACCCCCACTACATCCATTGCATTAATTGATTTATTCCCCACTGACATTAAGCAGTAGTAGCCTCTGATCAGAAATCCCCACTAAATCCATTGCATCGATCTAGTTACGTATGGGAAGTGGCTGAAGCCAGCTTTCTCTGAGCTGAGGTGGATGATCCCAAGAGAAATGGGATAGTATGTATGGTGGTAGATATGTAGTATGTCTAGTAGCTTTTTAAATAACCCCCAGTTTGTAGGTTCTTAGCTAAGATCTGTTCCTTTTTTGAAACAGTAAAAGCTAATAAATTGCAAACATTGTGTGTTGGTTGTGGTGGAGATAGGCTGGCAAAACAAGTCAAGGCTTTTCAGATGGCATTTTTATGTTGCAATGAAATGGAACCCAAATCACACTTAAACGTCACTTGCATGTAGGCTGCTCAAACCCCAAGCTAAACTTTTAAATGCTGGATCTACAAGCACTTCAAATGCAGTGACCTGCATATCTCTGGCACTTAGTCTGTATATGTAGCTTGTTGTAAGTCAGCATACTTTTGTTGGGGGGTGGGGGGACTTGCATTTTTTTTTTGTCTTATGACTTTACATTATTATTTATTATTATTTTATTATAGCACGAGCAGTATACCTGGCACTGAAGAGTCAATAGTTATAGACAGGTCCCTACCCCAGGGGGCCTACAATCATAGGAATCCTCATTACGTTGATTGTAATACACATTATTTCTGCCATTTCCCTGTAACTCCACCTGCCTTTCAGATCTTATTTTTTGCTAGTGTTTTGAGCTTGAGGAAAAGGTTTTCAGTACAGATTCCGTAGGAGCATTGCTCACACCATGGAGCTACCAATTCCTTATGCAAATCATGGTCATAATGTTTTGTGTGTGTGTGTCTGAACAATTTGGACAATACTTGCGACATGCTGCTTGGCTAATAATAGACTGGGGTTGAGAATAGCAGTGCAAAACTCAGGCTAGAGGGAACCAAATGGAATTGCAAAGAAAATGTAAGTTGTCTAGTTTTCTCCACCCCAACATAGCGTATCTCAGTAAATGCATGTATCTCTGCAAATGGAATTGATTACAGCCTTGTTTAGACTTTGCATTACAATTGTAACCTAGTAACATTTAGGGCTGCAAAATGCCTTTTTAATTTAAATTTTTAAAGAGCTTACTACTGTGGAAATGTAGAGCTATTCTACACGCATGAAACATGAAGTAAAATATATTTAACCAAACTCAGATTGTATAAATTGATGCATCTCCCCTGAGGTGGTGGATGATTCTGCTTATTCCTGATTGGAATTTGATCTTGTCTGGCTTAATGATGTGCTCCTCTTCTGTTTCACTTGCCATCACTTATATACCTGCCTTCTTCAGTGAAGCCTGAATCAGTATTTGTGATCACAAAATTATTTCTAAGGCTGGAGTTGAGGTTATGAACAATAGTGAAAAACCACACATCTCAGTTCTGAGGAGCACTTCCTGAGCCCTTCACCACAGGAAGCACAACTGTGGGATGAGGATGGAAGAAGGAGGGAATTTGACTTTACACCATCTGGGATCTGGGCTGGAACCCCCTCTAACACTCAGCACTACGGGCACATTCCTTTTCAGCCACTCTCCTGGCATGCCTGCCATCCTGAGGGCTCTGCATTATCACTGGCACGAATAGGTCCAAGGTAACTTCCACGAGTGTAGTTGTGGAAGTTGTTGCAGAGTAGTAATTGATTCACAACCAGTAAGGACAAATGCAGCTGAAGGTTTCAAAACAGAACTTTACTTAATCTTTCCAGGCACAGATCCTTAGTTACATCTAACTAGTAAGAAGACAAAATGGAGACTGGGACAAAGAGAGAAGGAGTGGTTACACAAAGGAATTCAACTGCAAAACCCCATCTCCCTTCCATGTACGTATAAACTTAGCAGTGCCATCTGGTGGCTCTATAGTCAATTACTTCTCTTAATGCAGCAGGCGTTTAACTTACGGATGTTGCATATACTAACAGAAGTAACATCCAAAACTTCATTCCAGTCTAGCTATTGACAAGTTGCCCATTCAAAATAATAACCCATCATTTCCTGTAAAGAGGGGTTTGGAGGAAGCCAATGAAAAACCTCAACTGCTTGTTTGACTCTTTAGTGTTTTCTGTGTGTTAGATTTAGCATGCCACTTGGAGTGTGCAGGAGAGCAGCTTGACCCTTAAGCTAAGGTAGTATTTCAGTATCCTGCCAAAACTATCTCAAACACTTATTCTTGGAGAAGGGCTGGGTAAAAATATAAAAAACAGTGTCTAGAATAAAGTAACCAAGTTTTGAAAACTTATAAGTGGGTTACCCCCTGTGCTCCTCTGTCCCCTGCCACTCCTGGTTTGCATACATTTAAGTTAATTTACATAAATTAGGCATACATAAATCTTAAAATAGGTCATTGCCTACATTTTGAGGCTGGACTAAAAAAAAAAAAAAAAAAAAGACACACCTCATACGTAATTTTGACATCCTTTCACACACATCAGTTTTGAAGTACATCCTTTGGGTTTCCTTTACCAAGCTCTTCAGCTTGAGCTACAAAAGCAAATGCCACTTGCCGTTTTCACTTCAGTCCCCGGAGGAGTCCTTCGCATCCTGTCCACTAGATAAACAGCAGTTTGTTAGGAGACTGAAACAGCACCATCAGTGTGGCACAGTAGCTAAGCCTTAGATCTACTATAGTGTTTCCCAAACTGTTTTGCCCCATGCTGCCTCCCAAGTGAACTCAACCGTTCATGTCGTCCTCTCTCAACTGCAGCTGAGGTGGTGGTGTGGGAATGGGGGCTATTGAAGTTCTCTGAAGTCTAATAAAAGCGAAGGTCAAACTGAAGCTTTTCATACAGTTGAGTGTTTGTAGGGCTACTTTCCTGTGCAATGGATGTTCTGGAGCATCCAAAGGGCATTTGTAAGAATTTCTCTTACGTGGAATTTATGATGTATATTGAACACGGAGCTACTACTGAAGGTTTCCTCACACTTCTTGTATTATATGGTTTCTCTCCGATGTGGATTTTAAAAAATGAAGGACGTTTTAAAGGAAATCACACCCACACCTACCCACACTTTACTTTTAAAATAGACTTGTACCCTTGACCTTCCAGTTTCCTTTTCAGAGTTCTGCCAACTGACTTATAGGAGCAATTGCTGATTCCCCTTTTTAAAATTCAAATGCTGGAGAAGAGCTTTGCATATTGCTCACTAGTTAAATAGCTGGCTGTTTGTCAGCACCTTCAGTGTAGCTGCCTGGTTAATTCCTTTACAAATGTTTGTTTTTTAAACGGCTCTAGCATTTGCCATGGCCGAAAACACACATACAAATAAATAAACAAAATAACATCACATACTATGTTGAACACACACAGCTGCCTGGCTAAGCTTTGGGGCAGCAATGTACGAGTCCACGGTTCCATTCCTTACTATTAGCTTATTTAGAAAATGAGGGAGCATCTCCTACTTCCTTAACTTGCAGAGCAGGGAGTTAGGAGTGTAAACAAACAAAATGATAACCCACTGGAGTCTGTTCAGTCCAAGCAGCTCCCCACTCACATGTTTAGCGTATGCATCCTAATAAACAGGCAGCCCCCACTCTCATCTTTAGCTTGACAAACGTAGTGCATGTGCAGGTGTTCTTCCCCACCACATATTGAAGAGACGCAAGGCACGTGGGCGTACATTTGCGCACATGGCAGACTCCACGTGCTCTGAGATCACGCTGTGAGTGGGACTGTGTGTCTGGTGGGTAGTAGCCACATGGCGGTGGGGGTGAACACCTAATAAATGACCTGGTGTTGGCTATCTTCTTAACAACACCCTTGGTTGAGAGGGAAAGGGGTGAGGTCTCGAGGAGGTCAATGGAAGTGTGATTCTAATTCAGTTACCTGTGCACCAGCTTAAAGAACATTCCCTGGGGCTACAGGAGAAATTGTGTCAGATGGTGTCTCATTCACCCCACCCCCACTCCAGCCTGGTGTTTCAGGGGCAGCAAGAAGACTGCCCTGCCAAATGTGGAGTGTCTGTTGACATTATTCTGGATTGCTGCTCATCAAACTCTCATCTCACCCAGTCTTGGAAGATCTCTGGGGAGCTATAGCGCTTAAAGTGCTTGATACTCGGCTGATTAGCTTCTGTGTTGCTCTTGACTGTTGCTTGCAGGTTCTGGTGTTAGATAGCAGCAGCTGGTGCTGATAATGCATTGTGACACCTCTTTGGAAATAGAGATTTTCAAGCTCCTGTCATTTGGCTTGGCTTGTGGTTTATATCCCCTCTCTCATGAGATTTGGAGCCATGTGTTCTTCTAGGGTGGCTATTCATGATCGATTTCTATTTCTTTTATTGGCTCAGCACCCTATGGGGGGGGTGATGCTGTGTTTATACATATGCAACAAGCTGTTATCGCCTCTGTTTGGCAATTTGCTGTGTCAGTTCCTTTTTATATTTTAGAGTGGTTGCTGTGTTGGTCCCAAATAGGAGAGGGACAAGATACTTTTTATCTTCTTAAAATCTTCCTCTGGCTTTATCGGTCAGGTAAAAGGTAGCCTCTTAATACTAAAGATTCTTGCCAAAAAGGACAAGAAAAGTTCTTAAGGTTAATGTTCATCTCTTTTCTCATCAGTTCATTTTTGAAGACACAGGTTCAAGCATACCATCATTTTGCAGGACTTGAAGTTCTTTTTTTGTGTGTGAATTCATTTGACTATCAAACTAGTCCTTTGAACTGCAAGTATTTGTAGAGCTCGGATAGGAAGATATTTTCCTCATTGCATATTTTTCTGACAGTTTTTATTTATTTTTATTTTTATTTTTTTAATCACAAAACTTTTGCCCTGCCCCTCCTGCTCCAGGCAGCTCAGGACGACTTACAACACACAATAAATAAAAACATAAGAAGCTAAAAATAATGCAATTTAAAACATGTTAAAAGGGAAGGCACTGAAAAATAACCCCTCCTCCCTTCCTAACCCGCTCCCCTCACTGTACACCCCATCTCCCTCACCAAACGCCTGGTGGAACAGCCAGGTCTTACTCATACGTCGGAAGGAAGGGAGGTCCGGGGCCACCCAGGTCTCCACCGGGAGGGAATTCCACAGCCTAGGTGCGGCCACCGAAAACGCCTTCTCCATAGTGGCCCCCCCGAACAAAGAGGGGGATTTCAAGAGGGTGCTTCTGGGAGACCACAGGTGCCTAAGCCAGAGCACGAGGGGTGNGCCACACAGGGGATCTCGAGAAAGGTACTTCCGGCAGACCACAGGGGTTGCTCCAGAGCATGGAGAGTGAGGCAATCCCACAGGTAAGTCAGGCTGAGACCGTGTAGGGTTTTATAAGTCAACACCAACACCTTGAATTGGGCCCGGAAGACAGTAGGCGGCCAGTACAGAGTCCAGAGCACTGGTGTAATGTGCTTTGGCGGCTCGACCCCATAAGGAGACAGACCGCTGCCTTCTGCACTAGCTGCAGTCTCCAAACCATCACCATGGGTAGCCCCACGTAGAGTGCATTACAATAGTCCAATCCCGAGGTAATGAATGCATGGATGATAGTGGCCAGGTCGCTGTCTGAAACATACATCCGAATACGATGTACCAGATGTAATTGGTGACACACACTTCTTGCTACCGCCTCCACCTGGAGATCCATGCGGATCAAGGAGCATGCCGAGACTACAAACCTGGAGAACCAGCGGAGGGCAAAACCCGTCAATGACAGGCGCCGCCACATCCATTGCCTTACGCACCACCATCACCTCCATCTTACTGGGTTTCAGCTTCAGTCGGCTCGCCCTCATCCAGTCCCCCCACAGCCACTAAACATCGGGTAAGCACCAAGACTGCCGGGTCTGGTTTGGAAGAAAGAGAGATGTAGATTTGTTGTTGGTTTTATAAAATTTTCAGGGAGCAAGATTATTTTCACAATTCTGGTCAAGAATATTGGTAACTCCCCATAGCCCGCAGGGCTTCCAAAAATAAAGTTTTGAGTATACAATTACTTTAAAACCCACTTGTGATTCTGTGAAAGACTCAAAGGAGGATTGGTTCTACACAAGGTTTACAATTCAACAGTGTCAGTCCTGAGTCCAAATCCCTTTTCGTTTAAGACTATGTCCCTGTGGCTTGGGGAAAATAAAGGCCACCTGCGTTATGAATTGCTCCAATTCTGAGAGACAGAGAATATTTAACTGCACTCCACAAACTGACCATTCTATTGGAATCTCATGTACCTGAAGTTTAAGATCTGCAGCAGACTTTGCTATTTAGCCTAGGGCAATTAGAAAACACGTTGGCATCTTGTATTTGACATGGCGCTATCACTAGATGTTTGCTGTATTTTATAAATGTTGCATTTTATCACTTTGTGCATGGTCTTGTGCTGTTTTTAAATTTATCTGTTTTTCTATTTTTATAAGGCAAAAGCCAAATACAGTATACAACTTTACCTTTTACCTAGGGTTGCCACCTATAGTCATTTTTTACCCGACACTCCCATAGGCCAAAATCGAAGTGTCAGGTATAAAACAACCAAAGGTGGCAACTCTACTTTTACCACACAGCAATTAATTCAGTATTATAGGTAATCAATCATTTTATTTATCTGACCATTACAAATGGGTTATCAGGTGAGTAAATGATTGCCCTCTAGATTTTCCGTAAGTGTCCAAAATGCAGAAAGGAGTCAGTACACAAAGAGATTCATGTTTATATTATTGGTTTCCATTAACTTTAAAACATGCTACTATCTCCCCTATCCTTAAGAAGGCCACTCTTGACCCCTCCGACCCTTTTCGCTCCATTTCGCTCTTACCCTTGCCTTCCAAGTTCTTGGAGCAGGTAGTCTACATGCGCTGTCTTGATTTCCTCTCTTCTAATTCCTCCCTTGATCCCCTTCAATCAGACTTCTGCCTTCTCTCGTCTACTGAGATGGCCCTCACCAAAATCACTGATAACCTTCTCTTAGCTAAGTTTAAGGGCCTCAACTCCATTCTTGTCCTCCTCAATCTCTCTGCTGCCTTTGACGTTGTCGACCATGACCACCTCCTGGATTCGCTATGTCACTTGGTTTCCGGGACTCTGTTCTCAACTGGTTTTCTTCATATCTCTCTAACTGCTCCTTCAATGTTTCTCTTGCTGGTACCCCCTCTATGTCGCTTCCCCTCTCTGTGGGAGTTCCCCAAGGCTCTGTCCTGGGCCCTCTTCTCTTTACACTCTTTCTCTAGGTAAACTCATTGAATCTCATGGCTTCCAGTACTACCTGCATGCTGATAACATGCAACTCTCTCTTCCCACTCCCACGCTCTCCTCTTCCATCCAGTCCCATATCGCTGACTCTGACCTCTCTGCTTGGATGTCTCACTGTCAACTAGAGCTTAATATGGCCAAGACTTAACTCATCTCCCCCCCCCACCCCAAGAAAACGTTTCCCTACTATTTCCCTCTGTTTCCATTGATGGTGTTGCCATCCAGCCTGTCCCTTAGGCATGTAGCCTGGGATTCATCTTTAATTTCTCTCTCTCTCACCTTTAGACCTCAGATCCAGGCTGTTGCCAAATCCTGGTCCTTTGCTCTGTGTAATATTGCTAAAATCCAGCCCTGCCTAACTGTTGCCCCTGCAAAAACCCTGCTTCATGCTCTAGTCGTCTCTCACCCTGACTACTGTAACTTCCTTCTTACTGGTCTCCCCTTCTCTGATCTCTCTCACGCACACACCCATCTCTGTTCAGTGCTCTGCTGCCAAAGTCATCTACCTTGCCTTTTGCTTTGACCGTGTTCAACTCCTCCTCTCGGCCCTGCACTGGCTCCCTCTACAGGAACTCATTCAGCACAAACTCCTGGTCTTCACCTTCAAGGCTCTTCATGTAGGGTTGCCACCTGTGGTGGTTTTTTACCTGACACTCCCATAGACCAAAACGGAAGTGTCACGTAAAAAATGACCAAAGGTGGCAACCCTAACTTCATGTCCTCGCTCCCCCATATCTCTCTGCTCTTGTGTCCTGTCACATTCCTTCCTGGGAGCTTCGCTCTTCCTCTGCCCCCACCCTCTCCTGCTTACAACTCCCCTGCTTTTCTAAACGTCTTCGCCCCTTCTCTCTGCTGCCCTCTATGCCTGGAACTTCCTCCCTGGATACATTCATTCTGCTCCTTCCCTCCCATCTTTTAAATTCCTTCACAAAACCTACCTCTTTTGTCAGGTTTTCCCTGGCTTGTCATGAGTGAAATTCCACCCTTTTCCCTTCCTCACTCAGAATCTCTTCCCTGTAACTAAGTGAAGCACATGCACCTGCATTGTCCCAACTTCATTAATGTATCCTTCTCTCTCCTGATGTTCACCTCTCCCTTGTCTCTCTCAGATTGTAAGCCCCTTGGGAAAAGAACATGTCTATAACTACTGATTGTACAGTGCCAGGTACAGTGCTGGCACTATATAAATAACTAAATAAAAAAAGTGTTGGTTTTGAAAACTGTTAAGCTATGCATTGACATAGATCATCGAGTAACACATGCATGAAACAAACAAAAACCAAACACCACAAACCATGGAAATAACTAGCTACGCACTCCTCCACAACAATCACTTAACAAATACCAACGTATACTACAACCAATACACACATACTCATGCCAAACATCCAACCTAACCCTAACAACTACAAAAAAAGGGGGGGGGGGGGGGAACCGCACTCAAGCCCATAAAAATCATACAATTTGCAGAACCAACATTATAATATGTACAATTTATAGGATGTTAGCAAGAACCAAACAGATTAAAAAAACACAAAAACACACTAGTAAGACATACTCCAATTACATCCACTTCTAAAAAAATCCAACATCATCCCCCCCCCCCCCAAATAACCACAAACCTATACCATGAGATATCTATCCAAAGACAGAGAGATTCCCCACACACAAGAAAAGATAATTGCTAGCGAAACTACGAAACAACCCAAAACATATCTTCAAAACACAGAACCCAACACACAAACCAAATAAAGGTTACACACATGAAATGACAACCACTTAAAATATAAACGCAAACACTTTATCGGAGTAGATTAACCCATGGTGAAAGAATCGCTTGGCATGATTTTAATGTGCATATGGAAAGAGGGTTTTTAATATGTTAAAAAATCACAATTTCTAGCGAGGTATTTGTCATGATAAACACTTCACCATGAGTTAATCTACTCAGATGAAGTTTTTGCGTTTATATTTTAAGTGTTTGTCATTTCATATGTATAACCACCTTTATTTGATTTGTGTGTTGGGTTCTGTGTGTTGAAGGTATGTTTTGGGTTGTTTAGTAGTTTCTCTAGCAATTATCTTTTCTTGTTGGGGAGGGTTCTCTCTGGATAGTTGTCTCATGGTATAGGGTTTTTTTGAGGGGGGAATGATGATGTATTAAGAAGCAGATATAATTTGAATGTCTTATTGGTGTCTGTTTTTTTAAAATCTGTTTGGATTTTGTTAATATCCTATATTTTGTACATGTTATAATGTTGGTTCTGCAAATTGTGTGATATTTCATGAGCTTGGATGTAGGCATTTTTCCACTCTTTTGTAGTTAGGGTTAGGTTGGATGCTTGACATGAGTGTGTGTGCATTGGTTGTAGTAAACATTTGTATTTGTAAGTGATTGTTGTGGCGGAGTTCTTAACTGATTATTTCCATGGTTTGTGACATCTGTTTTTTGTTTGTTTCATGCATGTGTTACTCAATGTCAATGCCATAGCTTAACAGTTTTCGAAACCAACAGGTTTTTTATTTAATTTCCTGGTTTTGTTAACGTTTGTACATCTTCAAGCTGTTCTTTTGTGTGAGGACTTTGAGAAAATGCTGACTGACTGGCTGCAATTTACAGTGTCCTGCACTTTAGGAGGGAACTGGAGTTCTGTGCAGCATTCTGAGTTGGTAGAAATTTCAAGCAGCTTCATTGAAGTTGTGGGACAGTAGTGGCAGTGGCCGTATGTGCCCAGACAAGGAACAGCGCATGGTATGAAATGCCTCCTACCAGGAAGCCCCATTTGCACAAAGCAGCTGTGCTCTCCTTCATGACTGGGGGTATACAGGCACTGTCCCTACTGTGAAGCTAAGGGTTTTTATAAAGTTTAATAGCATGTGATTCTTTTTGGAACCTAATTGGGTTCCATATTACTTCTCCAGTGTCCCACCACTTGTATGGGCTGTCTCCCTCCTCAGTTTTCCATGCCTTCATCAAATACATAATTCACATTGCTCATTTTAAAGACTGCTTTTTCTTTTTCCTTTGTGGTTGGTATATCCTGTGGTTAAATGCCAGATATATCCCTGGCAAAGGGGAAAACAGGTGTGGGGGTCTAGGGGTCAATGGCAGACATATGGGGGTTCAATGGGGGGAAATGAGTCTTTGAGGGTTAATGAGGGAAGGAAAGAGTGTCAGTGAATGGGGTAAGGGGGGAGGTGGTTGGGGGTTAATGGGGGAGAGGGGTAAGTTCAGGTGTTTGGGATGAATAGGGGGGAAAGAGTACTGGGGGCTAATGGGGGAGGGAGGGGTGTTTGGTGGTTAAGGGGGAGACAGGGATGTGGGGTGAAGTAACAAATACAGTTCAGTCTGTCATACTCTGTGCTTCAGTTTCCCCTTATGTTTAATGAGGAACATGCTACTGCTTTTCTAAAGCAGGCAATTCATTTGTTGCAGTGTCTCATTGATAGCTTCCCAGCCAGCCTCTCTGTCACTACCCTCACCCCCTAGTTCTCCCCCCCCCAAGTCTGGCCCCTCAGCTCCTCCGAGATAGTCCCCCCACCTCCTAACTCCTCCCCCAATCCTGCTGCCATCTCCTCCGAGGCAACAGCTCCCAGACCCTACCCTCGCCCCCTAACTTCCCCCAATCCTGTCCTCTTTCCCCTCTCAGCCAGTACCCCCGCTCCCTAGCTTCCACAATCCTGGACCACATTCCCTGCTAGCCAGCCTCTCCCAGACATTCTCCCACCCCCCTAGTTTTCTCAAATCCTTCCCCTAGCTCCCCCAACCCTTTCCCCATCTCCTCCAAGCCAACCCCTCCCAGACATTCCCTCCACTCCCATACCTGTGTGTATGTGTGTGTATGTCTGGTTATTGAGCTGCTACGCTTATTTCCCCCTCCCCATAGTACGTGTTAAATGTGGCTATTATTAGTACCCTAACTATTACCCCTTGGAACTGCTAATGTTTCTATGTATTTAGCTGGTAAAGATAGCTTTCTCAACAGCCGTAACCGCCAGTCGATAGAGCCATCTGTCAGTAGAGCCATCCCACTCTATCCATAAAAGAGGATGTGCTTTCAAGGCTAGGCCTGATTTTCATTGCACAGATAAACTCCTTCATCCACATTACAGTGGCTGCAATTAACAGTGTCCTGCAACTCATCTGCTCTCAGGCCCCCCCTCAGTTGTGACTCAGTGTTAATTACAGCCAGTTACCAGTTTCTCAAGAGGGGAAGCGGGGACTAACAACTTCATGTGCCTGTGTTCTCAGTGTGAATTGGTGAGCCTACCATTTTTTAACAACCTTAATAAAAACTCTCCTACAGCATCGCACAAAACCAAACATTTAAAAGCACACTCTGGGTTGCCCAGGCTACATACATGCCAATTTTCAAACCATAGTTATGTACACAGACAAAGATATAGGCATGCATTAAAACATTAGTATGGGAGCAATTCTACATCAAAGGATAAAAATCAAAGCACTATAACTCAAAAAGCATTGTACTAAGCCACACAAAATTAAGCATGAACCACATAACCCACGAGCCCTACATACCCTGAAAATATCAGGCGAAAACCGCAAACTCGCTCCCTAAAAACCAGGGTTGAAGTTTCACCACTTAGAATGAAAGTGGAGTCGTAGCTTAACATACAGCCACTACCATGGCTTTATAATAAATAACAACAATCTTACAACCTTGCAAGGAATGTTAGAATATTTTTAAATTTTATAATATAACGATAATATTTCATCCTGGTTGGTGATTGTTTTTCAGTTATGGTTCTTTTAGTCTAGAAAAGAGAGAATTTCATGCATTCACCTAAGAAATAATTTTAGTAAAGGGCTTACACCTAGGGCATTTCTTACAAAGGAAATGTCAAAGCATCTTGGGTCCTTGTTAACACATTGTGCTTTAACTTGCTTCCAGAGGGTCTTGTCAGATAAGAGTAGTCTTTTACATACCAAAGGATCTGTTTTCTGGAATTCTTTGCTAGGGGACATCTTTTTAAATGGTGTTAGGTTGCAATTTATCTTTGTAGCAACCGCTTTGCAATTTGTAATGGAAAACCAATTATCTTGATCATAATCACAGCAAGCCTTTTAATGTTTTGTAGTGTTTGTTTTCTATTTATAATAAAGTAAAATGGTGGTTATTAAGAACAATCCGAGGGCTGTCTCCTGTGTGCGACAATAAAAAATAAATCCTGGTTTACCTCTAGCTCGTGACTTGTACCTTGTCAAATTCTGATTTCCTGGAATGCTCTGGCAGATTGACTTCTAATATAATTAAAACAAATTTTCATAACTAATTTTTGTGTATAATACTCCCCCTTCATAGCTCACATGTCCTGCCAGCCGTACAAATGTTTACTAGCCCCCTCTTCCTGTCTGGTTGCCCAGTGTTTTTCAGTAGTTGCGTGTGGTGCTATTCCTCCGGCCCAGCTTCCTGCGCCACTGTTCCTGACTGGTGCACAGCCTCCTGGTTAACAGTGGGCATTTTCAGATGAGATGTTACCCTGCATGGCCATCCTTGAGCCATGGATCCGACTGCTCATCTGAAGGTGGAGCATCAGGATGCGCGCTCCTGTGAGTCCATGGAGCTCCCACTCTCAGCTACTCACAGAGCACTGCTGGGAAATCCAGAGTGTCCCGTGAAGGGCAAGCTGAATAGATCCATGGCACGTGGGTCGCCTGTATGAACAACGGCAGCCAGCCACACCAGGAGGCAGGGCTGCCACTCATTGGTACTGTGGGTGGGGGAAACAGCCTTTGCAAGTCACAAGCCCTGGCTGATAGCACTGGGGAGCCCAGATTCCCCAGCGCTCATGCCTGGGACATATCACTTGCAAATGCCAGCCAGGTGCATTTTTCCCCTCCCCTGCGGCAGCTACTCTGTGGCAGCCATGTTGGGAGCTGCCTGTTTGTTCCGCTTCCACACTTCACATCTGTGGGTGCTCCACAGCAGAGCCACACAGCGGCCACACCCGTGCCTCCACTCCCTCCTCCCCCCGGGCTGACTTGCTCATCTGAAAACACCCAGTATCGGTTCTGATGACTGAAAATTTTCAAGGCTGCAGTCATACCATTTGTGCTGCCTACTCAGTCTTTCCCCTACAAAATATCAGCAGAGTTTGTACGTAATTTTCTCATATATGTTTCTCATACATTTTCTCATAGTTGGTACGCTCAACCTCTCTGTAATCTTTGTCTTGGATGTGAAATAGGCACATACTTGTCAAATTAGAATGGAGGAATCTGTGAGAGTATTAATTATGGTATTTTCTTGTTAGCCTTCAACTAATGGAGTGTATCGTCCCCAAAATCATTCTACAGTCACTCAGAATTAACCTTGGGGAAGGAGCAGCATAAATTTCCAAAAGTATTGGTGTCATAACAGCACCAACCATAAATGGCAAATGTACCAATTTTAAGTTTTATGTAGCTTTCTGCTGTGGTCAAAGTACTAAGTCACAGCACAGGGTTGACTAATGTTCCCAACTGCAGGAGCAGTGTATCAAAATCTTCATATGGCCAAGAGCCACAAGACACATGCATGCACAAACCTCTCCATTTTTTGTGATTACCTGGCGGAGCTGGTCCTTCATGGTCCTGGCTGCTGAGATTCTGAGGAGAAGCTGTAATTCACCTGCTGAAACATGGGTGCAAAGAGGAAACATACACAGGACCATTAAGACAGCGCAGGGCACAAGGTGAACCCTGCCCAAGAGCTGCGCTTGAACTGCCCAAGAGACACATGCAGCTTCTGAACCACAGTTTGGCGAACCCGGCACAGAATTTGTAACTGATCGACAAAATGACTTAAGGCAGTGCAGCAGCTGTACTTGTGTGTTAGTATCTACACTGCATTTTATTGGTTAAGTAATAGCAGTCCGCAAAAAATGTGGACAGTGGTTTTGATTTACGAAACCTGCAGCTTCCTTTTAACTCTCATCTATGATGTGAAAAGAAGAAAATTAAAAACAGTCTAAGACAATTTCTAAGTCTGAGGGGCCCGTTAATTGCATCTATGGTTTTAGTTGCAAATACAAGAAGTATCTTTATTTTTCCTATTCTGTTATCTGTAAGCATTTAGGAACTGAACAAACACCACAAACTGGTCTTGTCTTTGCCTTGTCCAGGTAGTGGAGGTGTATGGTCTCCTGGCATTGGGGATGTCATTGTGGAACCAGCTGGTGGTGCCTGTTCTATTCATGGTCTTCTGGCTTGTATTATTTGCTCTTCAGATCTACTCTTATTTCAGTACGCGGGATCAGCCAGCTTCTCGAGAGAGGCTTCTTTTCCTCTTCCTGACAAGGTAATTAACTGGTTTCTGTAATCAGCTATTTTCTACCTATATGTTTGTATTTCTCAATGAACACACAAAGTTTCTACAAATTGTAAGGTTAAATCAATTTTGTCTTGTATTAGTTCTTTCTAAATGTTTGTCCTTATCAAAAAAATAATAATACATGGCAATATCTGATGATGAGGGTTATTGAGTACAGTTTGGGACATAGGGTCATTGGCAAAACTGAATCCATGAGTACATGTATAACTTAGTAGTGGGATAAACCACTGCAGATTGAGAGCTTTGGTTTGGGTAACGATTCAAAAATTGCTAGCCTTTTAATAGGATTTGAATAAAGAATCATTGAACTCTTCAATTTGAGACTATTTGATTCCTCCTTGGATGCCTTTTCACAAGGTTCCATTGTGGAATTTTTCTGTACTTTGGTCCGAGGGGTGGGGGTGGGGGTTTGGTTGGTTTGTTTGTGTTATAGTGCTTTACAATCCTTAGCTAGTTCTCTCTCTCACTTTGGCCCGCAAGCCACCAGCACATTTGTTGGCAGGCTGCCAGATGTTGGCCCGGGATTGCTCTCAGGTGTGCTGGTGCAATCTTGGGCCAATATCTGGAATCACAGCTCGGACTAGCCACCAACAAGCTCGGACAACAGCCCACCCGCCCGGGCCTAAGCGGGCTATCGCGTGCATTAGCTCGCTGTTCCCAGCCTCATCCAGGGGGGCTGCCATGACCAGCCACCCCGTGTGTTCTTGACCTGGGTCAGCTTGTGACGGCATCACGACTATTAATACCTGTTGTATTTTTACAGCTTGTGGGATGTCAGGGGAAAACCTGACCCAGAGAGGTGGCACGAGTTCATAGACTGTGGGAGATGAAGCCCATTAACTTCACTGGGATGCGTAAACACAAGAGCCAGATTAGAAAGTTAGAGTTTATTTACCAGAACCCAAGAAGACATGGGGGGTTGACTACAGATGCCAAGGAATACAAAGAGACCATGTAATCAAACTGAGCCAGCTGAAGCTGAATCCCAACAAGACAGAGGTGATGTTGGTGGGCAGGGGTGAGGGAGTGGAGGCCCCGATCGTTGATGGAGTGTGCCCCTCCCCGGTCCCTCAGGTTCAGAGTCTCTGAGTTCTCCTCGATCCACAACTCCACATGGACATCCAGATGGCAGCAGTGGTGTTTGGTAAATTACATCTGGACAGACACCTCTGGCCAGACATCTCAGGCTCTGATCTTGCCACCATCATCCATGCATTCATCACTTCAAGATTGGATTACTGCAACGCGCTCTACGTGGAGCTACCTTTGGTGATGACTCGGAGGCTGCAGCTGGCACAGAATGCGGCAGCTCGTCTCCTTACGTGGATGGGCTGCTGGGAGCACATAACACCAGTGCTCTGCTCTCTGCAAAGACTGCCTATAAGTCTTCCGGGTCAGATTCAAAGTGTTGGTTCTTACGAGGGTTCCTAGTTTTCCATGATGGAAATTCTCTGATTAAGAAAAATAAGTTCTCTGATTAAAGAAAACAAAATCTGTTTTTCTGTGTCTAAATATAAATGCTAGTTGATTTTCCCTTACCATAATATATAGATAGATACAAGTTAGAACACCACATTTTATTGTAATATCTTCATTTAAATGTAATTTTGCAGCTACCTGTCAAACCAACAGTCAAAGAAAAATTT
>QEPC01006817.1:3851928-3864988 GCA_003113815.1 Sphenodon punctatus
GATCCCCATGCACACAGTAACTGGGGGAAACGGTGGTTACTATGTGGGTGTGGAGGAGTGGTGGGTGAGTGGGGTGTGTGTGTGCAGCCTTGTGCATGCCCCATCCATGCACTGGCACGCCCACGGACTCTCCACCCGGCAGAGCTGTGTAAAAATATCATGTGAGGAGCCACTCGAAGAAGAACAGAAGGTTGCTACCCTGTAAACAAGGTTCTTTGAGATGGCTCCGGACATTCTTGCAGATACCCACCCTTCCAGCCCTGCATGGAATTCTTTTCTTATATTTCTAGAAAGGGTTTAAAGGAACTGTCATTCAGAGGGGGAGGGTTCTTTTTATACTAGAGGAGCTCGAGACCGTCATGTGGTCTATTATTTGAATAGGGTGAGCATGCACAACCCAGTTGTGAGAATGTTGGGAACCATCTCGAAGAACCTTCTTTACAAGGTAGCAACCTTCTGATCAGCACATGGGAAGGAGCTGTTTGTAAACAAACAGCCTTATCTCCCAGCCCCATCAAGTGGAGTGTCCCTGCAGCAGGCTAGAAGGCAAAGGCAGAGGCAGGTGAGGGATGGGGTCTGGAGCCAGGGAGGGGAGGAAGAATCACTTACAGGGGGAGAAGCTGGGTGCAGCCTGCTGCCCAGCCAGGCAAGTGTGGGACCCCAGCTGGCCGTGGGGCCATGTGCGGTCATGCATATGGCTCATGCCTGGGGCCGGCCTTGACATCTTCATATCTTTTTGTAGAGTCCTAATTTGCTTGAGTTAAGTTACGTAGTTACGTTCCTACTTCTGTTCCACACCCCAACTTCTTGGAAGCTTCCAACTTCTTGGAAGCTTAGGTTAAAAGTCTATTAAGAGTTGAACTGGGGGATAAAAAGCCAAAGGATATGAACAGCTTGTTTCTCTTGTACTCCTCACAATGGTCTGACACTGTAGGCTTGTAGGCTAGCCTTAAACTCTGAAGAGAGTTCAGATCTTGATTTTAAGTAGCAAATGTCCAGAAGGGAATTAGAACTAACACAATGCGCAACTGTTGAGCAGCGACTTAAAGCATTGCAGGTTAAGAGAGAGATTAATTTTTTTAAAACTACCCAGTAGCCCACAATGTACTGTCAATGTTTCAAAAACATATTTATTAGTTTCCTTCACACTTTTAAAATTCACTCTTGACTTCTGAACCAAAGGATAGTGAGGATGTTACATTTCCCAGAAGTTACCTTTACCTCAGAGCTTCCAGTTGGTGCTTGTACTCTGTAGTTAACCCCAATCTGAAGCTTTGAAAATGTATCTGAATAGTAGGAGCTCGTATGTGAAAGTCCTTTTAAAAAGACAGCAAAGAGTCAACAAACTAGATAGCATCAGCAGTAGAGCTGAAACAGGTACTTAATTTTTGAATACCACATTGAGTATTCGACAGACTACCTGGGTACTGAAAAGGTATCCAGATACCAAAAAAAACTTTTTGATTTTCCAATTACCGATTGGCATATCAGCATGGAAAATAAAAAAAAAATCAGTATGGAAAACAAAAAAAATTGGGTCAGAGGTTGACTTTCCTCTGATCCAAAGGAGTAAGTTGCTCATCGGGAAGCCAGTTGTTCATCGGGTTGCTGTCAGGTCAATTCAGATACCAGAAATTCATGGGGTATACCTGTCTTTGTGGGTACTTGTTTCAGTTGTAATCGGCTGTTTTTTTGTTTGTTTGTTTATTTATTTATATTAAAAAATTTATGCTGACCCCTCCTGCCTCAGGCATCTTGGACAGCTCACAGCATTTAAAATTTAAAACAAACATGTATTTTCCAAGGATGCAGAAGGCAGACTTTAAGAATAAATCAAAACCTTAAGAGTTTATAGAAGGGGTGGGCAAACTTGCCATGGCCAAGAGCTACATACCAAAATTTTCATATTGCCAAGAGCCGCAAGACACATTTACATGGAATACCAGTCCTGGGGACAGGACAGCATGACTCTTCCACCCCCAACCCCCACATCAAAGCTGTGGCTCCTGGCTCTGGTGGGTTTGGGCAGCAACAGCAGTGCAGGGCCTGCTCCCACAGCCCTCCAGGAAGCTCTGATGGCAGAAATAGTGACTTAGCTTCTCTTGCTTCTGAGAGAGCCGCATGGACATGCCCCCAGGCAAACACTTACGGCGAGAGCCACAGTATAGGTGCCTGAGAGCTACATGCGACTCCTGAGCTGCCATTGCCCACCTCTGGCTTATAGCAAGTGAAAGTTGCATATAGGATAGATAAGATTTTTATTGTTTAACCTGAAGGTTTTTCACAAAAGCATAAAATATATATATAAAGGTTGCATGTATAAGTGGAGATTCTTTTAATGAAATCAAAATAATATCATAAATTTTATTATTTCTTTTTTCTACCAAAACCTTCCAAGAGGGATGACGGAAGGAGTCACACTTTTGATCCTGGCCGTGCAGACTGGCTTGATTGAGTTGCAAGTTGTTCATCGGGCATTCCTGCTGAGTATTATCCTCTTCATTGTGGTAGCATCCATTCTTCAATCCATGCTGGAGATTGCTGACCCCATTTTTCTAGCACTGGGAGCTTCAAGGGACAAGTAAGAGATGCGTTTCCTAAACTTGAACACAATTTTGAAGTCTGTTCTGCAGAGAGTAATGCACCAGTTTGCAGCCCAGTAGCCTTGCGGACGACCAAGTGGCAAGCTTTAGTAGCTTACGTTCTTGGTGATTGTACAAGAAAATATCTTGTGTAAACAAAGGGCTTGTCATGCCAGATCATACCCACTCTTGATTTAGTTTGATATCAAGTCTCCAGGAAGATCTTGTGCTCATCTCTAATAGAGATTAGTTTGATTTAAAAAAAACATGAGGTTTTCATATCACTTCCAAAAATTTGTGGTAATTACTGTTCGTAGTTCTAAATATTCTTGTCATCCATGTTGATGTCCAATCCCACACTGCAACCCTCTCCTAAATTCTTTGCCTCAACAATATCTTATGGCAAGGACTTCTGCAGTTTAATTGCATGTTGTGTGAAAGAGTATGTTGAATTAGCCTCTTTTCAGTTTCAGTGTGCACCCTTTTTGTGTGTGTTAGCTATAACCTCTCTCTCCCCCCTTCCCATGCCATTTTCCATCCACTGATAATGTAATGCAAAGAAGAAAATGCTTTACAAGAACTTACATTTTGCTAAAGGAAAGTAGTTTGGATTCCCATCCTGCTTAACATACAATATTGCAGGAAGCTATGCTCAGAGTGTATTCTGCAGCCAGAATAAATTACGTAATATTTTGTAATATCCATAACTCTGGCCCCAGAATTACAATAGCCTTGGGATTTGGGGAAAACAATTACTGTGAGGGCTGGCAATGTCCAGGGAGTGGCAAGTTATGGGGAAGGAACTGGGAAGCTGGACTTAGAGGTACAAAGGGGCAAGGAGCAGAGGTATTGGTGCGAAGATGGACAAAGGTAGCAGCACTGGAGTGCTGGGGAGAGGGAGCTGTGAGCACAAAGAGAAGAAAAAGTAATAAGGGCACACACTTTATGCATGCTCATAGCAGCCCTAGTCCTCCTCCCCCCGCCCCGCCCCTCCTCCAAGGCCTTGGCCTCTACTACTGTAGTCCCCGGCACCTGCTCCACTGTGGATGTTGGGGAGAGTCTACAGCAGCTGCTTGGGAGCCTTAGTCAGGCTTGTCAGTACCATGCACAGAATGCCTGTGAATGAGGAGATGGGTGCATGTACAGCACCCTCCCTTCCCTGTGCCACATGTGCTGCTACTGCTTACCATTTCTATAGCACTATTATAGAAATGCTCACTGTTCTGTAGTGCTACTCTAGAAGTGCTCACGGCTCTTCCCCAGCTACTGACTCTCAGCTTGGATAACCTGCAAAATGAGTCGTGTCAAATGTCTGCACTCTTGACATTCACAGGGCCCTGTCTGTACATCTAGAGGGTGTTTTTTGTTTTGTTTTTTTCAAATCTTACCCTGCAGAGCAGCTTCCTCCCTGTAGAATGCAGTCACGTTGACGTACTGGCCCAGTTACCCTCCTCTTTAGGGAGAAAAGGCATGCAGCAGTAGAAACGAGCATGTTGTCATTCTCCTAGAATGAGTGTTTTGGATAAACTCAGAGCTCCAGGAGTGGTGTGGCATCAGGCTAGGTAAAAGTTCCTGTCCCGGAATGAGAGATGGTTGTGGCCAGAACCTGAGGAGCTGAGCCTACAAATCATTGGGTGACTTTTTCTTTTGTCTCCAACATCTTTGTGTCTTTTGAAGAGCTTTACTTCCTCTTTGTGGAAAGAGACCATGGCTTGTTTTTGTCTTTCCTGTGTTAATTGCATGTCTCTCTTCCTCTTTATGTAACCGGTAAACGTTATAAATAAAAGAGGAGGTTTATTTATATCCTGAGAGTCTGTTTTGCTCAGAGGTTACTTGTGGCCAGCACAGTCACTGTCTGACATGTTGACTCTAAATTATTAGCAAAGGGAGAGGAAGTAGTGCTGGAGGTTGAATATCTAGTTGGCTTGTATACATTGTTCCAGATGGCAGCAAGTAGCTGTCCCTTTGAAAGATTTGAACTAGAATTTATAAGGTGGTCTGGAGTAGACTGTGGATGGAGGGACGTTTACATGTAAAACGTTTACATGTAAAACCCAGAAATCACCCTGATGTTCCCAAATTAGATTAATTTTCTAATGTTTGAACCCTCTGGGTGTAATGAAATAAGTTTAATGTTATGCTGTCCTTTGTCTTAATATCGCTGTTTAGTGTGTGTTTATTCCTAAAATTAGATGTTTGCAAATCTCTTAAGAGGGATGTGTAGAGTAAGTAATGATTATAGGCATAAGAGAAATCAAACTGTACCAATTCTTTTCTATTTAGGGCGGGAGACGGATAAGTAGCAACATTAGAGAGAGAGAAAGTAATGAGAGAGAAGGTCATTTAGGGCATGCAGGGCCAGCCTTAGAATTTGCAGGACCAAGGGAGACTATAAAATGTGTGTCCCTTGGTGAGCCCTCCCTCCTGGTGGCACCCTCTGCAGTGCCCTAAAGGTGGTGGTGATTGGAGCCATGCTGGGGTGGGACCACGCCTCCACACCCTGCCCTGGTGAAAACTGGGACCGCTGTGGGGCGTGGGGTGATTGACCCAGGTGACCCTGTTTTAAGGCTGGCTCTGAGACCATGCCTTTCTTTTCCATAAGAGCACAAAGGTACACCTAGAGTGTATCCTGGTAGCTGGGGGGAGGCTTTAGTAACCTGCTGTTCATCATCGTAATTTTTTTAATCAATTTCTGGAGATCATAATGGCCCAATACTTCATTTGAGCATGTTACATGCAATTATTATTTTCCTTGCCATTATTTAGAGGAATATTATGGAATAAAATACCTTGTCGTTTTGGAACCCTTCTGGAACTTGTGGGCCTAGTACACTTGTACCCCTTTCTCAACTCTCTTTGTGGCTGAAGCCTATGTAATAACTGCTGTAACTTCTTGATTTAACGTTCTCTAATAAAAATTAATCTAGCATAGGTCAAACTTGAGTGCTAATGGTTTGTAATAAGCTCTGATTTCCTACTGGGTTTGCTTGCCTGTGGAGTTAGTGATGACTATATTTAATACCGCCAATTAAGGGCTGATGTTCCTTTAGCTTGATTAGTTTATTAGAGGGGTTTATTAACCTTGATTTATCACTTAACACCCTTGCAAGGGGCAGCCGGGGCACTACTCAGATGGTTTAGGCTACACATTTTTATATTGGGCTGATCCTAGATCAGAAGCCTCAAGTGTAGCTATATCCTTTTGTCAAGATAAGGATTCTGAGAAGTCATTAAAGCCCATATCCAACATCCATTGAGGTCAGTGGGAGTCTTTCCTCTCATACAGTTTTCTATTAAAGGGAAACATCTTGAGTTAGAACTGTCTTTCATTCAGACGAATCTTGCTTTACAAAATTAAATGGCATTATTCCTGCAGGAGCCTGTGGAAGCATTTCCGAGCCGTAAGCCTGTGTTTGTTTTTGCTGGTGTTCCCAGCCTACATGGCCTACATGATCTGTCAGTTTTTCCACATGGATTTCTGGTTGCTGATCATTATCTCCAGCAGCATCCTCACCTCCCTCCAGGTAAGGCATAAGAGCCTCATGTTACCCGTTTATTTTTTTCTCCCTCAAGGTACTGGAATAAGAGCATAACAAGGTGGGAAGTGGTGAAGTGTAAGAGCTGAAAGGTGTGATGTAAAATCTGTATTGATCTCTATCCCTTTGGCTAGAGAGTTCTAATTTCCTGTACTCTCAACTAAGCACTAAATCATTTGTTGTAAATGCTCTGCATGAATACAAGAGCATTGCAGCTGTAGGAATGGCCCTGTTTGAAACTTCCATGACTGATACGTTAGTGTTCAAAATATAATATTAAACACACACAAACCTGTTCTACAAGTATGTAATAAATCTAACTCTCCTGAGAGACCTTTGAAGTTTAGTGTTCTTGTTCAAATAGCTGCCCATTTGCTCACAGATACACTCATTCTGTTTAGCAGTGCCCTGATTCAGTGTGGAGCATCACTGGAGCACAATGCTCGAGTGCTTTGTTGAATGAATAGAATTGACTTACAGCCCAGTCATCTGGCAGATAATACACAAGTCCCATATACTTCACTGCGATTCATGTGCATGCTGAGAACACACACATTTGCCAGTGGATTGGGCTGCTCAGCACATGGTTAAAGTCAGGCAAATACTTGGGACCCTTTATACTGTCAGCTGTTTGAGCCTGTGTGTCCAGAAGTGGGGAACTTTTTCCCTCTAATGGGACACTTTGAAAATTAGTACAAGCTCCGAGGACCATGTAGAAGTTGGAGGTGGGGTACTTAAAGGGTATACTCAGGAAGATACAGATCGTGGGGACAAATGCATGACTCCTTTACCCTGAGCTCAGTCTTTCAGTAGTTGGGGTAGGAACTGGATCCAGGAACTGGAAAGAGAGCAAAAAAAACCCATCCCCAGGCCACATTTAGCTGCTGGACCTGAGGCTCACCTCCCCCACCCTATGCTTACACAATTTTAGGGGACTACTATGGATGACTTGGTCTTGTGACTTAAATGGTAATACTAATGGTCTCATTCCACCTTGTCTCCCCCTCGCTGATCTAACCTAGATTGTAAGCTTTTCAGGGCAGGGATCCATTTCTAATCACAACTGTTCAGTGCCAGGCACATTTCTAATGCTATAAAAATAATAACTGTACTTGTTTTTCAGGTGCTTGGAACGCTTTTCATTTACGTTTTGTTCATGGTTGAAGAATTCAGAAAAGAGCCAGTAGAAAATATGGATGATGTCATTTACTACGTGAATGGTACATACCGGTTGCTGGAATTCCTAGTGGCTCTCTGTGTCGTGGCATATGGAGTCTCTGAGACTATCTTTGGAGAGTGGACCGTGATGGGCTCAATGATAATCTTCATTCACTCCTATTACAATGTGTGGCTTCGTGCCCAGTTGGGATGGAAAAGTTTTCTTCTCCGCAGGGATGCTGTGAATAAGATCAAATCGCTCCCCACTGCCACCAAAGAGCAGCTGGAGCAACACAACGATATCTGTGCCATCTGCTACCAGGTACGCAGCTCAGTAAGTGAAGCTACTGAGGGGGCTTCACTTCACTGACATGTTGGGGCTCTTCCGCTTGGGGAAGAGATGTTTGAGGGGATATGATAGTGGGGATATGATAGTTTGAGGGGATATGATAGTGATTATAAAATCATGAGTGGGGTGGAACAAGTAAATAGGGAACCGTTATTCATCCTCTCGAATAGTACTAGAACGGACACTGGGTTTAAAACGGGATTGGAGAAGTTTCTGGAGGATCGGTCCATTAGCAGCTATTAGCTGGGTAGGTTTGGGGAACGTAACCTCTTACTGTCAGGTGCTGGGAGTGAACAACAGGAAATGGATCGCCCCATGACCTGATGGTTACTTCTTCCAAGCGACCGAGATTGGCCACTGTCGGAGACAGGGTGCTGGGCTCGATGGACCATTGGCCTGACCCAGTATGGCACTACTTAGTGCCACTACTTAATGAGCGACTCTTATTAGTGTTTCTTATGGACTGCTCTGATGATGGTGTCTAAAGTGGATTAATAACTGAAATGTGTTGAGTTGTGTCTCATTTCCTGAACCCACAGAATTCCATTAGCCGTGTGGCTCAGCCCAGAATATTTTGCAGTCACTAGTCTGGAAGTAGAGAGCAAGTTATGTCACTTAGACAATAAAACGTATCAAAGCAGGGTGGATAAAAATGATTTTAGTTATAGTTTTGAAATACAACTATTTTTAAAAAAAAATTGTTTTAAATTTGACCATTTATTTTAAGGCCTAAATATACTATAATCAGGCCCCAGTGTTCACTGTGTTTTTCCCATTGGCAGCAATGGAGGAAAATGCAGTGAATGTGGTACCCTGACTATTATTTTATTCTTTATTTTATTTTACTATTTTTGTACCCCACCCCCTTCTGCTCACAGAACAGCTCTGGGCGGCTTACAAAATACAGCAACAACAAAAACACACACAAAATATCATTAAAAACATTTTAAAAGATAAAAAGAACTAAAAGGGCAGAATTTACCCACCGCACCCTACCCATCTCCCTCTCCAAAGGCCCGGCGTAACAGCCAGGTCTTACACTGTCTATGGAAAGAGGGGCTGTCCGGGGCCAGGCAGGCCTCCATTGGGAGGGAATTGCACAGCCTGGGAGCGGCCACCGAGAACGCCCTCCCCTTCGTCGCCACCTGGTGGACTTCGAGTCAGGCGTCCCCGGCCAACCGCAGGGGCGGCAGTGCAATCTGGGGCCTGAGGCAGTCCTGCAGGTAAGCCAGGCCATTTAGGGCTTTATAGGTCATTACCAGCACTTTGAATTGGGCCCGGAAGATAATAGGCAGCCAGTGCAGAGAACGGAGCACCAGTGTAATATGCTCGCAGCGACCCATCCCCGTTAAGAGACGGGCTGCCGCATTCTGCACCAGCTGCAATCTCCAGACCGTCCCCAAGGGCAGCCCCACGTAGAGTGCGTTACAGTAGTCTCGTCTAGAGGTGATAAAGGCATGGATGATGGTGGCCAGATCCAAGTCCGAAACATACGGCCGCAACCATTGTACCAGATGTAATTGGCGAAATGCTCCCCTCGCCTCAGCCTCCACCTGGAGATCCAGGTGGAGCTGTGAGTCGAGGAGCACCCCCAGGCTATGGACCTGTGTGGCCATAGGGGGGCAGACCCCATCAATCATGGGGGCCACCCCCAGCCCTACCCACCAACATCACCTCCGTCTTGTTGGGGTTCAACTTCAGACGGCTCATCCTCATCCAGCCCCCTACAGCTGCCAAGCACTGGGTGAGCACCGAGACTGCCGGGTCTGGGCCTGCAGAAAAAGAGAGGTAGAGTTGTGTGTCCTCGGCATACTGATGACAACATACACCAAACCCTCTTACGACCTCACCCAGAGGCTGCATATACACGTTTAACAGGAGGGGGAACAGAATAGAACCCTACAGGACTTGACATGTGAGGTCCAGGGGAGATGAAGTACATTCCCCGAGACCCACATGCCGAGTTCTTCCAGCCAGGAACGAGCGGAACCATTCAAGAACAATTCTGAGGAGCCCCTTGCCAAATGAGACCCTGAGGGTCCAAGACATCAGTCAGCCTGTGGAGTTTAGCTCGGCGCAGATGTCAGAAACAGGAAACCCTCAGGTGTCTTCCCCCCCCCCCCAATGGCTTTGGGGAGTGTGTTGGCAGGGGCCGTTTGACTTGATCGCTGCATGGCAGAAGCAACTGTGCCAGCTCTGTCCCCTATGGTTTGGGAGGTGGAGGAGAACCTGGGCTACCAGTGTTCTTTTGGGGGGGATTCTGTAACCAAACTTTATGATCAACTGGAAAGGATGAATATGCAGTTGGAACTTCAAAGAGCGTAGTTGGGGATTATTACGGATCTGCTTAAACTACATAGAGAAGATATGGTTAAATTTCAGGGGTCTAGACCACGGGGTGTAGTGACAGTGGCAACCCAGACTTTTTTGCCCGATTGTGCCGCTTCTGAGGTTCAATCACCGTTAAGTAGGCGGGGTCCGGCTTTCAAATTAGATACCCTAGCAGTGGCCCTTACTATCTGGCCACTACCCTCAGGTTTATATACCTTCTTGGAATACCAAATCCTTCATTGCATGGCATTTATCTATTTTGGGTTTGCGTGTTCTCCCCAATTATATTGCTAAGTTTATTTGCTTGCCCTCTGAAGTATTATCCCATAGGATTGTTCTCTATTTTTCTTCTCCTTGTATGGTTTGTAACTTGTGGACCAATTTTAATTTGCTTAGGTCATGGGCAATTTACTTATCTGAGGTATATTTGGATCCAGAGATTTTATCCCTATTGCCATATTCTAAGATTACGGATACAGGAAGGTCCTCTGTTGCTGACCCCACTCTGGATTATGTCAATCGTCCTTAATGCTTAAACAAACATTTTGTGATACGGTTTCTGTCCTGGCTGTTGCCCCAGAAGGGCTGTAGGCAACTAAGAGTCTGGGGATGGTGCAACCCCAGGAGTGTCTTGACTTAAGCTCCACTGTTGTTGAGGAAGTGGTCCCTTTAGGAGGCTCTCCTCTGCAGTACCTTGGGGCAACTGCTGAAACTTTGGATTTAGGGTTAATCCCTATGATTGGTAGATCTGTCAGTGACTGTTGTACTAACAACAAGGCTTTAAAGAGCCCAGTGGTTGGGGATTCCCTGTATGGAAAATCTATAGGAACAGTTAGCCCCATGGTAGGGAAGCTGGGGGAGGCTAGCCCTTGACTAGCATCTGCCCCTACCCTTATTACTATATGCTTGTGGAATATTGCTAGGTGGGAGAGGCATAAAAATGAGGCTGATTTCCATGCTCGTGCTAAGGAATCACAGATAATTTTGCTCCAAGAAGCATGGACTAAGTCCCCTTTGGAGCTAGAAGGCTTCCAGGTATATAATCTCCCAGCAGTTAGTTACAATGTGAAAGGCCGCCCCTGTGGTGGACTTGCTTGCTTTGTGGCCCTGAATCTGTGCTTAAAGGATTTCAAGGTGATTACTTCTCCAGCTTTTGCTTTGGGTTTCGTGGCAAAATATGAGGGATCCACATTAATTGTTCTTACGGTGTATGTCCCCCCATACAATTCCGGATCATATAGGGAAGGAATGTGGAAGACTCTTGAACTTTCCATAGAAGATTTACATTATAAATATCCTGAGGGTGTTAATTTTAGGGCCCAGAATAGCCTAGGCTATAGCTGGTTCCCCTTCCTAAGTCTCTCCCCCAGCTCCTGTCTCTCAGATTGTAAGCCCTAGGGGCAGGGACCGTGTCTATTTTATTACTTTGTAAAGTGCCAGGTACACTGCTGGCGCTATATAAATGTTTGTTAATAATAATAATAATAATCTTAGATCTGCTTTTGACTCTGTGGACAGGGGCATCTTGTGTAAGAAGCTCCGGACTGCTTCTGTGGATCTGAGGCTTCTTTCACTGATGCAGTCACTCCATAATGATTCTTCACTCATGGTTAGGGTGGATGACCAGGGGCACGTTACCCCATCCATAAGCACATATGTTGGTATTAGACAGGGCTGTGTGCTTGCGCCAGCCCTGTTTAACCTTTATATAAATGACATCATTCCCGTTATGGCGGAACCCAGGTATTTTCTGCCGCGATTGGCTTACAGATTTGTGGGTTGCCTCTGTTATGCGGACGATATTGTCCTAATGTCCCAGACAAGGGTGGGCCTTTTGCGACAACTAAATACCTTTTGCCAAGTTTTCTGGGGACAGTCGCCTTACCATAAACTTTGCTAAATCTAAGGTAATGGCGTTTACTAAGAAGAAAAGGCTGCAACAGTGAGCTGTTGGGGTGGACTTACTCCAGCAGGTATCTTCTTTTAGATATTTAGGGCTGCTATTCCACAGTAATGGGCTGTGGAAGGAGCATATTGCAAGAGCCATGGCAGCTGCAAAGGGCTCCTCTTGTGCCATATTTGGGTACTTTGTGCGGCAGGGAAGGTGCGATGTTTCAGCTGCTATCCAGGTGCATAATGGGAAGGTGAGGGCCCAGGCCCTTTACGGACTCCTTTCTCCTCCAAATCTATTGTTGTTATAATAATAATTATTATTATCATTTATGCGCCAGTCGTGTGACCTGGTGCTGTACAGAACATAGAAATAGACGCGGTCCCTGCCAGTGGCTTACAATCTAAAAATTGTTACACAGACTAGATTTCTTATGGGTTTGCTGGGTAATCCTAAAGGTACGCCACACGTCCTCGCACTTATGGAATGTGGCCAGAAAAGTTGGAGGCAGGTGGCTATCGAGGTTGCACTGAAATTCTGGGTTAAAATCTTCCTGAAGCAATGCTCGGAGTTGTTAAAGGAGATAGGGAGGGACTCTTACTCTAGCCCCGGGGGTCTCAAAATAGTGGACCTATTAACAGAGATGGGCATGTCTAAAGAATATCTCTCGCACAAGCCTCTAGGGGCAGTCAGGAAGGAAGTATTATGTCGCTTGGCAGATATCAAACGCCAGAATGCAAACACTGAGATTAGGGCTGCCCCCCATGTGCGAGCCTATCTGAACTGGATCCCGAACCCAGGGGTTATGGCTGAATATTTGACAGCACATACCTCAAGAAGGACTAAAGTGTTGTGGTTTCACGCTAGGGTGAATGCCTTCCCTTCGCATATTCTGGATGGGCGTTTTCAGGTGCATCCCCTATGAGAAGCGGCTCTGTCTGTCTGATCGTTTAGCAGTCGAGTAATTGGCACATATGTTACTGCATTGTCACTTGTTTGATGCCCCGAGAGCTCAGCATTTGGCCGATTTCTTGGGAAAGTACCCCGGTAGGGCAGATGAAACTCTGCTGGAGTATCTCTTGGGGGCTATGGACCCTCTGGTGATAGAGAGCACTGCCAGGTTTTTGGTGCAAGTACTGCACTATAGGCAACATTTTCTTAATTTTAGGGCCCAGAATAGCCTAGAGACAAGTTCTTTGTAAGGGGGGGGGGG
>QEPC01006817.1:3865088-3881600 GCA_003113815.1 Sphenodon punctatus
ATTCCATCACAGTCTCAGGCCTGCTGGCTGTTCTGGACCATCTCTCTGCTCTTTGCCTTTGCTTGACCGAAGTTAGGTCTGGCTTCCTTTCTCCAGGCCAGGAGAACATAAGATATCAATAACACTATATTCTATTGCCACACTCACAGCCTCAACATAGAACCTCAAATGGGCCCTATGGAGAAGACGGTCAGATTAAGAGCGAGTCCGACATCAGCGTCGCTCTAGTCTCCTACCTACCTGCTTCATACCCTGCAGCCCCGTGGTAAACCACGGGGCCCTGCAGTGACGAAGCGGAGGCAGGGGATGTTTCGGAGCCACCCTGTCGATAGCCACCTCCATCAAGAGATGTTCCAGAACCGGACCAGCTCATCGACAGTGTGGCCGTCAGGGTCTAGGGATTGCCGTAGAAGTAGCCCAGGAATGCTTATATGAGAGAGGACATTGATTTGTTGGGCCAGTACCGAAAGGCTGGCATTGAGATAAGGTGGCTGTATGTCATTAGGAAGGAGGAGTAGGGCTGTATTTGATACCATCTTGTTGTTTTACGGTCGGTACTGTACATGCAGAGCACGTTATTTTATTTTAGCCTATTTTATTTTATTGGATATTGCATGTTTGTTGTTTGATATGTTATGCCTTGTATATATCCATTATGCTGTAGATGTTATTGACTTGCGTTGTGTTATATAATTTTTTGTTTCTCTGTTTGCAATAACTTCTGGTTACGCAATAAACTTTACTACTACAACTTTACTACTACTAGCTGATCTTGTTCCAGCTGGGTACTCTTCAGCATCAGCCACAGCTGGAGGGATAGGGGAGCGGTATAGCCATTATTTTTAAGGATGCCTGGTCCGTGAGGAGATTTCCTGTGCAATCTATCATGGGTATAGAGGGTCTCCATCTGAGTTTGGATTTGGCCTTGAGGCGGGGGAGGTATCAACGGTGCCCATGTCATGGACGGATCATTATCTCCTCCGGGCGGATATTCTGGTGCATGTCGGCCTTCGGGAGGATGTGGAACCAGTTAGGTTGGTTTGCCCCCAAAGGCTTATGGAACCTGAAAGATTCCAGATAGCTCTAGGGTATGTTTCCTCTGACCTCGATGGTCGCTCGCTCAATGACCTTATGTCTAGGTTGGGTATTAGGCTGACGGAGGCCATCGACTGTGTGGCTTCCAGGCGTCCGCTCCCGAAATGCTGACAACGCAGCTCCCCATGGTATACGGGTGAGTTGCAGCAGATGAAGCAGGAAGGGCGGCGGTTAGAGCTACAGTGGCGTTCCTCGAGTACTGAAGTGGACCAGTTGCAGCATAAGAGTCTGGTTACGTACCTATACTGTAGCGGTGCGGACAGCAAAGAAGGTTTTCTTTGCTGCTCGCATTGCATTCGCTAAGTCCCGCCGTGCTGAGCTGTTCCAGGTGGTGAGGGTGCTGGTCAGTCCGGCCTCCCTCCGCCTGGACGTGGAACCATCAGATGCTCGCTGTGATTTGTTTGTGGACTTTTTTACGGATAAAATTGCTCAAATTCATCACGGTTTTGATGTAACTTTTTTAGCAGAGAACAGGTCTGAGGCAGTGGAAGTCCCGTCTGGTCCTGTTTTTGTGGGAAGAGTTTCAGACGATGTCGCCCTCAGATGCGAGGGATGCTCTTGGGACTGTTCAAGCCACCAATTCTGAATTAGATCCATGCCCGTCCTGGCTGGTTAAGGCTAGCCGGGAGACACTGGGACTGTTGCTGGCAGGAATAGTCAACGCCTCCCTTGGAGAGGGCAGGGTGCTGGGCTGTCTCAAGGAGACAGTGGTGCAGCCCCTGCTCAAGAGGCCATCTTTGGATGTCGATGTCCTTGCCAGTTATTGGCCAGTCTCTAACTTTCCCTTTTTAGGGAAGGTTATTGAACGGGTGGTGGCGCAGCAGCTTCAGGGGCATTTGGACCGGATTAATTTTCTCGATCCCTCGCAGTCAGGCTTTCATCTAGGTTATGGCACAGAGACTGTGCTTGTGGCCTTGGCTGACAACTTCTCCCGTGAGTTAGACCGGGGTTGTTCGACCCTGTTGATCTTGTTAGATCTCTCTGCTATGTTTGATACCGTTGATCATGAGTTGTTGGTGACTCGGTTGCGGGACCGGGCAGGGATTGGCGGGACTGTTCTTAAATGGTTCTGCTCATTCCTGGCCGGGAGAACCCAGAGTGTGGTGCTGGGGGAGTTTTCATCTCTCCCCTCCCCCCCTGGGGCCTCATGTGTGGAGTATCGCAGGGTTCCATCCTATCCCCTCTCCTGTTCAGCGGGTACATGGAGCCTTTGGGAGAGGTTGTCAGGGAGTATAGAGTGAGTTGTCCTCAGTGACACCCTGACAGCTGATGACACCCAGCTATAGCTTCCATTTTCCTTTGACTCAGGCCCCGCAGTCTCGGTGCTTACCCGGTGTTTGTCCGCTGTGGGGGATTGGATGAGGGTGAGCTGCGTGAGACTAAATCCTGACAAGATGGAGGTGATAGTTGTGGGGAAGGCTGGTTGGCGGGGTGGTCCCCATCAGGTCCGGAGTCTGGGGGTGCTCCTGGACCCACAGCTCCGCCTGGATGCTCAGGTGACGGCTGTGGCGAAAGGAGCATTTCACCAGTTACATCTGGGAGGGGATAGTAAATAGTTTTTAGAGGTGGATATTGGCAGTACCTCCCTCAACAAATGCAGCCTTGATAAATTTGGACCTGGGAAATTCCTCTTTGGCAGCCCAAATACTGACCAGGTTGCTGTGTTTCTGTGCAAAATTGAGGGATGAACCTGAAACCTCCCTTATTGAATTGGCCGTGCAGGAGACTCTGCAGAATAAAGAATGTGGGCAGACCGATGGTGGTCCAAGGTGAATATGCATCTTATGACCTTGGGCTTTTCGGAGGCCTATTTTTGCAGCAAGTCTAGTGATTAAGCAGCTTAAACAAAGGATGCTCGATGTGGATAGGCAAAATCTGAGGGCAGCTGTCAGCAAATCTAGAGTTGCACCTCATTATAAATATCTGATACCTCCTATTGGGGGTGCTCATTATGGCTGTTACCAGCCTCAGAAAGGCTGTTACCAGCCTGCGCTTTCAAACTATGCAAACAGCTGTGCTACAAGGAAGATACAAGCAAATTCCATATGAGGAGCGCATCTGCCTATGTGGTAGGGAGGTGGAGGATTTAGCACATTATATGCTGAGGTATCTGTTGTACAAGAACCAACGCAGACAGCTGCAGAGGGACTCTGACTCAGAGCCCTCACGTCCTGGGATACAACAATAGATGTTTTTGTTAAACGACTCCGTAAGGACTAAGCTGGTTGGAAGTTTTGCTCTTAGATTCAGACATATTCGTCTTAAAGCGGAGTCAGAGGGAGAGCTAGTCCGGAGATAACTAAAAACTCTGGTTAGCCCGTAAACCTCTGACTTAAGTCTGTAGTTTTACTGATGGCAATCTACATAGATTTGTATCATGATGATGTTATTTGTTGTTCATTATGTGTTGTTTGTTATGGCCATGTGGCCAACAATAAACGTTACTTTACTTTACAGTTACATCTGGTGCGTCAGCTTAGGTCGTATGTCTGACTCGGATCTGGCCACGGTCATCCATGCTTTTATTACCTCAAGACTGGATTACTGCCATGTGCTCTACGTGGGGCTACCCTTGGTATTGGTTCGGAAACTGCAGCTGGTGCAGAATGCGGCCGCCCGTCTCTTAATGGGGACGGTATGACGCAAGCATATAACACCGGTGCTTCGCACTCTGCACTGGCTGCCGGTTGGTTTCTGGGCCCAAATCAAGGTGTTGGTGCTGACCTTTAAAGCCCTAAATGGCTTGGGCCCCGCCTATCTGCAGGACCGCCTCACCCTCCGGGGCCTGGAACGGCCCCTGCTGTCGGCTGGGGGCACCCTCCTAGGGGTTTCCCGGGTGTCTACTATGAGGAGGGTGTTCTCTGTGACTGCGCCGCAACTGTGGAACTCCCTCCCGCCGGAGATCCGCTTGGCAGCCGACCTCCCCTCTTTCCGCAGACAATGTAAGACCTGGCTGTTCCGCCAGGCTTTTCCAGAGGGAGATGGGGGGGGTGTTGGGGGGGGGGGTTATATTGTTTTAATTGATATTATGGTTTATTTTAATATTTTAATGTCTGGAATGTTTTAATATATTGTGAACCGCCCCGAGATGCTTGAGGCAGGAGGGGGCAGCATATAAATTGTAATAATTAATTAATTAATTCACGGCATAGGTCGTCAACCAAAGCCACAAGCACAGTCTCCGTGCCAAACCCAGGGTGAAAACCAGACTGAGGGATCAAGGAAACTGACCCAATCTAGATGCCCCTGAAGCTGCCGAGCCACCACCCATTCAGTAACTTTCCCTAAAAAAGAAGGTTATAACTTGTCTAAGGTTATAACCTGACTATAACTTGTCAAAATCAGTATGCTGAATCAACGAGCCCTTTTCAAATACATCAGAGTAGCCGTAGCTCGTTAATGTATACGTTATCTACCCCTCTAACTTGGAGATCAGGCTTTATAAATATGGCCCTCTGGCGCCAGCTGCCATGATGCTGCAGAGCACTTGAAACACTAAGGGCCTAATCCAAATCCCACAGAAATGTATTTATTTATTTTTAAAATGTATTACTCTGCCCCTCCTGCCACAGGCAGCTCGGGGGTGCTTACCACAGTAAAAACAAACAATTAAAACGCATAAGAGGAGGAAACAGGAAAGGAAAAACACCACACCACCCACCCATCACCCCTCTCCCCCACCAAATGCCTGGCGGAACAGCCAGATAACTTTTCCAAAAAGAAGGGAGGTCCGGGGCCAGCCGGGCACTCACCAGAAGGGAGTTCCATAGGTGTGGCACAGCCACTGAGAACGCCCTCTCCTGTGTGGCCACCCGAGAAACTCGGGGGATCTCAAGCAGGGCATCTCCGGACGACCGCAGGGGCCAATCCAGAACACGGGGAGTGAGACGGTCTCGCAGATGGAATTGAAATGGATGGAAATGCCACCATGGACTTGCAGTGTTTGACCAAGACTTCTACCACTGTAGAGCAGAGTGCACTTGATTACCATTCATATCAGTTGGCATTGCTTAGTATGGTCCTGCATAGGTCCTATACAAGATTGAGCCCTAGTATCTAGAGCCATGATCTGCATCGTTAGAGACAATGGGAGGTTTGCCCTTCACTTCCAGCCTTCACAACAGGATAAATGCTGCTGTTTACATTTTTGCTGATACTTTGTGGGGTTTTTTTGGGGGTTTTTTCGCACAGTCACCTTTTGCTTTAATTGTTTTCAGCATTCTGTCTTGTGTATCCTAGACACTTACGGTAGTCTTATTTTTTTAAAGAAATAAATGCTGCTTTTATGCATTTTTAATTCCATAGCCATCCAAATCCAGCTTGACAACAGCTTGAATATAATGCTTAAGTACTTATAAAATAAATACATTTTCTAACCATAAAGTAGAAATTAAAAATCCAAGTAAGTATGTTAAGCTCTAGGCTTGCCTCAGTGTGTCTTTCTACAGGATAGCAAAAAGCACCAAGTCCGATGTAAAAGCGATGTTGAATTATAAATAATAAAATTGTCAGGTTTAAATTGTTATAGCAACCTGTGAGAGAGTACATTTCTCTCTAGTAAATAATTAAAAAGTCAAATGGGGAAAGCATGATTAAAATTGGTGACGTAATTCAGCACTTTAAATCAATCCCTCTTTCATCAAAGTGACAATCCTGTAAAAGCTTTCCGCTTGTATTTTATTTGGGTCTCGAGCCATTCTTGCCAATAGCTGAATTTTTTAGAAGCTTCTATTGGACCAGGCTGTTCTCGATAGCTATAGCTCTGAGAGCCAACTCTGTTTCATTCACTGAGGAGGTTTCCCTTACTCCAATGTTGCACCAAGTCTCCTTTGCTAGCTGATGTATCAGTTTTTTCTCAGGGTTTCATATGATCAATTCCGCCTCTGTAGTCTGCTCATTCCCACTCAGTTTTATTTAAAGCATCAGTTGCTTAAAAGGTTTACAGTGAAGTTCTTCTCCTTATGCCTTAAACTCAGTGTGATTTATCTCTCCCCACCCCGCCCCCGTTGGGAGATCATTTGGCTCTGAATTGAAGTGAGCTCCTTAGAATGAGCTGTATGTTGTTTTACTAGGTTTTTTTAAATAGTTAAACTTGTGTTCTGAGTAAAAATCTAGCCAGCCCTGGACTTTATGGCTTTAGGTGAGTCTAGTTACTCCCGTGTTCCCAGTTTGTTATTGTCTCCTCACTGTGGTTACAGATCGAACCTCGGCCTGTCGCCATTTTCATTTTCTTCCATGATTTTGATGCCATAGCAGTGATGGTAAGGTGATTAGTGACTTGTAGCATCAAGCCTATCTTCACAACTAGCACCATGGAACTTTATGCTATGCAGCTGCTTTCGAAAGTCCTCTGTAGAAGAGTACCATTGTGCTAGCACTCTGTGGGTGGAAAGTTACCTTGTCTGGTGTTGCAGTTATTTTTGCCACTTATGCTTCATGTTTGCAAAGTTCAAGCACTGAGAGACAGACCAGGCAGATTCCAAATTTAGTCTTTCCATGGAAATGTTTGTGGTCTTGGGTGTCTGTTCACTGAAGAAATGTGGAGGCTTCCAATTATGCACGGAGGGAAATAAATCACATTACTAGTCCAAGAATTCCTCACCCTGCGAAGGCTCCTGTCTCTTATGATAATTGGGGACACGGTACTATGGGGAAATGGATCTCGTTTGGAGTATTGTGTGATGCTTTGCTTTTGTCTTTCAGGACATGAAATCTGCTGTAATCACACCATGTGGCCATTTCTTTCATGCGGGTTGCCTTAAGAAATGGCTATATGTGCAAGAAACCTGTCCTTTGTGTCACTGCCAACTCAAAAACCCCTCACAGCTTCCAGGACTAGGACTGGAGCCATTACAACAACCAAATCCTGGAGCAGAACAAAATACTGCTCAGCGAGAAGCAACTGAAACTCCTTGTGTGCAATGCCAGGCAGGGACGAGTACAAACAGCCCTAGTGCCACTAATGGACCGGCTGTTGAAGGGCCAGATACTCAGGAGGACTCTCTTGACCCCACCAAGGAAGGTTCTCTTGGTCCAGATAATGACACGTGCCCTTGTGATGCCAGCCAAGGAGACACTGTTACAGAAGAACTAACTGGAGATTGGGATGAACTTCTAACTCGAGGCCCAGCAGAGACAGTCACAGAAGAGTTGACAGGAGGTCAAAAAGAAATTCTAACTCCAAATCTGGGAGTTGGTATCCAGATTTGAAATGGCAGAGGATGATGCAAGAGCAGACACTTCAGCGACCCAAGCCTGACTCAGCAGAGAGAATCCTATCCTTTGATATTGTGAACAAGTTTAGTGATTAATGCTGACCAAATGTATTTAATATCCCATGCTGATTTTTGTGGGCTGCTTGGTTACAGGGCTGCCAAGGAAATTCAGTCGAAACTGCTTCAGAAGTGCCACCGTATTGCAAAAAGGCAGAAACTGGAAATAAAGGAAATAAAAACTGAGTATTTTGTGGGAGGTCTGAGGAAGGGGAGGAAGGGTGTGACACAGGTGAAAGAAAGGAACAAAATTACCTTTGTTTAGGGTGGTGAGGGAGAATAAAATACAGCCATGTCCCAAGGCGTCAGAGACACACGAGAATGTGTGAATCTGTCTTTCTGCGTTGATTAGAGCACGACCAAGATCACTGACAAAAAATTTGTACAGCACTGAAGCAAAAATCAAAGATGTAACAGCATTGATTGTATTGGAAGATGGAAGCACTCTAATGTCATGTGTGCTGTGGGCAATTTTGGTGGAAAGATTGCGTTTGCATTCATGTAATCTATAGCGACTCTTGACTTTTATGATGGAGTCTTCAATATTTTGATGTATATTAAACTTTTGTTAATATTCTAGACAGTATGGGGCATGTGAAGTAAACTAAAGCTCTAATGAACACTTTGGCCTCCACCACAGTGTGCAGGAGAGAAGTGGGATGAGCTTTAGGGCACGGATAGAGGCCTTGTAATGCTGTTCAATCCTGTGTAACATTGAATTTTTGCAGCTCAATTCAGACAGTATTAAACTCCTGGCAATATTTGCACTTTTGTGAATGAGTTCATAACTTTATGATCAAACTCTGCAAATGCCACTGCTAAAGCTGTTTATAGAGTTTGCACCTTTTTTCTTTTGACAATGACATGTCTAGTTAAATTTTTACATTTATCATGGCTTCAGGTAGAACTAGGGATTGGGAGAGCGGGGTGGGGCAGGCAATTTTTTATGTGAATTTTGATATGAAAAGAAACTAGTCATTTATTTATACACTAGGCTTGGCTCTTGTTTTTTTCCAGAGTTGGTATTCCTAATGTGAGATGTGATTTTATTTTTAGTAGTAAATTTGGCTGTAGACAGACATAGCTGAATGTCTCCAATAAATTGCATTTGAAGATTTTTATATTTGGTTGGTGTCACTCTTATAGGGAAGAGTTCCCTGAATAAAATGTGCATGCAAGCTGCCTATTCCAAAACTCATGTGCATGCATTTGCAGTGATTTTCCTGTCTCTCTTCCCTCGTTCCATCCTCCTTCCAGTAGTGCCTTGAGGAAACAAAAACCACTGTTTAATTATACCTACTTTATAGCAGTGCTACCCCAGGAGGGAACACAGGGACAAAGTTACTACTTTGTGGCTACTTCTACCCAGGAGTAAATTATCCCCTACTCCATGTTATTGGATAGGAGCAGCCACATGAAATCCCATAATAAAGTACTGAAATAGCCAAATACTTGAAATAGTATGTGAAGATTGGTCAGGTGTAAAGATTTGGTCTGATATTTTCTGTTATCTGAATAACTTGCCCACGTTAAGAGAGACGGCAGGGAAACTCTCGGTGACCAAACTCACAAGTAGCTCTGAAGGTGAGCGTGCGGGGATTATGCATCTTTAGGCGCGTCCCACAGCAATTTCTCTGACTGAAGACAGGGCTCAAAATCCAGCTGTCATCCATCCGAGAAATCGCCGCAGGATGCGCCTGATGACGCTTTTACCCCCGCGCCCACGTTCAGAACTTTAAATTTAAAATGGAATTTCAAAAAGACTTGATGACCATTAGATCTTTCCTAAAGCACAACTTCTACATGTTTCCCCTGCAGCATTTGCAATCCTAACCTGGCTGCACTGTCAGTAACATAAATCAGTGACATTGATCTCATTGTCCATTGTTTAGACAGATGCAAAATGTAAGAGGTTAGACTGGAAGAAGGGCAAATTAGACTGGATTTTCAAATGCAGCTCATGTTTTAATACAGTACAGTAGTAGTGGACAGAAAATACTTAACATACACCAGAGATCCTCAAATGATAAACCATAAGTGGACCACAGACTATTCATCTTACTGGGGACAATGAGGAGCTGTCTGTTTGCATCTTGCTTATATGGCTTGTATGTTGAAAGATATGTTAAAAATTCCTTAATTCCACTATTCCAATTGTGACTCCATGGAGGTGAGGGTTGTGAATCTGTTACAGTCTACCAATGGGTTCTGGTTCTTTTAGCCCAAGCTGTAGAAATGCATGCTTTTGGTCTGAAGGGTCCTAGTGTGTTGGACATAAACTGTTGCACCTACCTGTATGGTAACTTCCCTGAACCGGTGTTGGGGGGTAGTCTTGCAGGGACTTCAGTATCTATGCCGACACCAGTCTTGGAGGGGCAGAGCTTGAGTTCATGGCTGCCACGGCAACCATGGGTGTGTCTCTCATGTCAACCCTACCCATCTTGGGGGACATACCCTGGACATGATACTTTGCACAGGCCTTGAGGCGGGGGATCAGATAATGGGGGAGGTTTCAGCCGTGCCCTTGTCACAGACGGATCATTATCTGCTTCAGGCCAGTATTCTAGCACACGTTGACCTCCAGAGTGGTGCGGAGCCAGTTGGGTTGGTTTGCCCCTGAGACTTATGGAACCAGAGAGGTTCCAGAATGCCCTGCGGGATGTTCCCTCTCATCTTGATGGCCGTTCACTCAATGACCTCATGGTTTTTTGGAACTCTGTGCTGACGGAGGCCATAGACCGTACGTCTCCTAGGTGTCAACGCCTGAATCGCCGACAACATGATTTGTATAAAATTTGGACAGATTGTACACCTCACCCAAGGGATCATCCCTACCACATTTCGTAACGATTGAATAAAAGGTCCTGGTTTTATAAACAGTTCAGTTCTTCCATGGTTTGCACACATTTGGATAGGTTCTTCCCCTCACCCAATGGATCATCTCTGCCACATTTCAGAAAGATTGGAATAAGGGTCTCAATTTTACAAGCAATAGGCTTTGTGATTTTAAGAGAAGTTTCAAATTTCCTTAAATCACTTGCAGGTGTTGTCTGTTTAAATTATAGAAGTTTAACTAGATGTAGAGATCTGCTTTGGGGCAGAGCAGAGGAGCAAGTGCCAGAGGCACATGCATTGGCATAGGCTTCAGTCATTGGCACCCCAAAGATTGGGGGGGGTGTGGAGACATACATGGAGGAGAGCAGGTGCAGAGTTCTGCTTTTAGGAGCACTTGCAGGAGCCTGAAGACTGCAGCACACACACAGCACTGAGCCAGCCTACGAGCCACACAAGATGTAGCCATAGTGGGGGCTATACAGTTTGTCAGAAGCTTATATTTGCTTCCCAATGCCCACCCCCAAACCTCCCTGATTGCAATGACTGGGTATTGGCAGGTTGGAAGCCTGGGCAGCATCTCCAGAGAATGAGCCTCTACTAGGAATTCTCATATGTTTGCCACAGCAGTACAAAATGGGTTTGTGATGCCAGTTGGCCAGCAGAAACATCAGTCGTATATCCTCAGTTTCCTCATTCTGCTTGTTACTGGGAAGTTGGAAACATCTGCTTGGGATTCTCTTATGTCCTCTCTCACAGGGTTGCAGGATGTTTGAGATGCCAATTGGCCAGCATGGATGTGTCAATCATGTCTCTTGATTACTGGGCTGCTCCCCTCTGCTTTGCAGCCTGAAGTCCCTGATCCAAATCTTGGGGGATTTGACAGGGATGATCCCTTGGGTGAGGGGTACAATCTGTCCAAAGAGCATGCACATTGGATGAGAAGCAAAGAAGTTACAGCCAGAAATGCATACACAGACCATGATGCTTATAAAATTGGGACCCTTTCCCCAATCTCTTAAAGTTGGCAGGGATGATCCCTTGGGTAAGGGGTGTACAATCTGTCCAAATGTCATGCAAAATGAATGAAAAACAAAGAAGTTATAGCCTAAAATTTGTTTCAAAATTTTCATTTCCCCCCCCAAAACATTTCATTTTTCAAAATTTTCACAAACATCTTTTCATTTTTGTTGCAATAACAAAACAAAAAATAGGATTTTTGTTTTCATAAAAACAAAAACGAATTGCACACCCCTACTCCACGCACAACCTGATGGTTAGGAAATGGTTGTGTTGCCTCAGATGCATGCTGGATGGAGAGATGGCAGCCTGAATGCCCCCACCTGAAAAGACCATCAAGGTAGATTTTCTATTATATCAAACTGTAGGATTCTCTCTTGACCTGTTTTAGGCATACATTTTTAAAATAGCAATAAGCCAGTAGATGGGTCTTTTTCATGTGTGTTCTTTCCTGTCCCTCTGGGATCTAAAAACAGCCAAGAATGCACTCTTGCAATTTCAGTAATTGGCCCAGGTTCATACTACCCAGAATGTTCTTGGAGGCTGCTCCACAGCTCTGGAACTCTTGCCTTGAAGGTTTGCCTAAGTCCTAGTCTGAGCATCTTCTGGAGGCTTAAGTAGGACCTATTTATTTGGCCAGGCATTTAACAGGAAGGGGGCGGGGGTTACAAGTATTTTATAGGGTTTGATTGGTTTTATCTTGCATTAGAAATCAAAAATAAATGAATAAACAAAAAGTGATGAGGGTGGGATGAGCATCCATATCAGGAGGTTTTGGGATGGCATCCCAGGATGCACCGGAGCTGACCTGAAGGGAGTGTGGAACCTTTTCCCCACTGTTGCCATCTGGATTTTTTTTAATTTATTTTTTAACAAGTACCAGAGTCTGGAACAGTGCACAAGAGCGCAGGGTCTGCCAAAGCCCTCTGCAGGGTGAGGAGACGGGCAGGGCCTGCTAGAGCACTCTTCACCGTGACCCATGTAGAGTGCTGGCCAGGCAGAAAAGGAAGGTTGGCTGCATGCAGCAGGCCACGTGGAAGGGGCATGTAGGCTGGGGCTCCCCAACCCGAGTGACAGCTGTAGCTCCAGGTTTTTTTTAGAGCTGCTAGTTACAGGCTTAGTAGTAGAGACTAGGGATGGGCGAACGCGGTTTGGAGTTCAGCCCAAACTCGGCCTGTTCGGACAACCGAACACGAACTGACCAAACTGAACTAGATTCCAAACGTCGAAATGACCGAACTGTTCAGTCAGTTCAGATCGCGTTCGGGTGGCAAAAACGTGTCACTGGAAGGCAAAAAGTGACAGGGAGGGGGAGTCAGCTGAGGAGCAGACTTCCAGGCACCAGGAGTGGAGAGGCTTGGAGTAGCAGCCAGCCTGCCCAATCACCATCGCTTTTCGCCTCAGACCACTGGCTTCGCAGTCTGCGAGTGGCCACAGGCTAGGCTGCATGGAGCCAATGGGGCTTGCGGTGAGGCAGGCTCAGCAAGAAACAAAACTGATTGCCTCCCCCCTTCCCAACACCTCCTGAGCTAGTCACTGTTCCTGAACAGCAGGCGTTTCAGAAGGCTCCCTCGCTCCCAGCAGTTTTTGTTCCTTCCTGTTCCTAATCCATTGCCATCCTCCTCCTATTTCACCCATCCAACCCATTTACCTCCATATTATCATTTATTTAGATTATATTAGATAGATTTAGGTGTTTTTTGTTTTTACCCCTCCCTGTGTTCAATCTTCCTCCCCCCCTCCATTCAATCCTTTTCTCTCTCCCTCTTATTCCATCCCTGATTCCCTTCCCCTGTTTTAAGTTTTGGATTTATTTAGAGTAGGATTATTATTAGATTGATTTTCATTTCAGTTTTGTACCCCTCCCTGTGTTCTTTGGGTTTCCCCCTGTGTAATATTGTATAGATATAGATATACATAGTAGTTAGCTTAGTTATAGAGATAGATAGAGAGAGTGTGTTTGTAGGACAAGGCCTTTGTAGTTAATTAGGATATTCCATTTAGTTCCATAGGTTTTAAAATAGTTAATAGCAGTTAGATTTAGTGTAGAGATAGCGATATATAGTATTAGATGAAAAATTTAAATTTAAAAATTTAAAAAATTATAAAACAATATAAAAACATTTTGGAGGGGGAAATGAAGAAGGGAAGGAGAGGCCGGTCTGCTGCCCATAGGGGAGGCAATGGGGCACGAGCGAGAGGCGGCAGGGGCCGTACCAGGGGAGTGGCAGCCGGCAGAAGCTGTAGTCCGAGCACATCACCACACCCCAAACTCAGCAGGCCTGCTTTAGGGCCTCAGGCTTCATTGTCTCAGCATCACCTCCTGACAGTGGCCTCCTCCACTGCCACACAGGACACTGGAAGGCCTGCAGTACATGAGGCTGCTTCTGTCTCTGCTGGTGCTGGAGCAAGTGCTGGTGCTGCTTCCGATGTTCCTCCAGGGCCACCAATGTCCCCCACGGTCGAGGCGATCCCCAGCAGCCCAGAACTGGTGGATCCCACCCCGGCTGCTAGAGGCAGGGCCCAATCCCCAGGCAATGTCAGTACGGAGAGGAGTAGTAGCAGCTATAGAGGGGGACGCAGGGAGAGTGCCAGCAGCATGGCGGGCATGGGCAGTCTAGCCTCAGGGCAGTTTTAGACGAGATGCAAATGGCGGCTGAGCCTGTTATCAGCCGCCATTGTTGCTGCTCGTCTAAAACCCTGGCGCGCGCGCACGCCGGATCTCTGCTGCGTGAAGCCGGCCCAGCAATCCTGCTCTTGTCAAGGCGGATCGCCGCTGTGCCGGCTTCACGCCTCACTTCCGGGTTCTTTGGCCGAGTGCGCACGCGCAGAAGGGTGCACATGCGCACAAACACTCCACGTCGTGTCTGACCCTTCACGGGACATCACTGTGATCGCGGACAGTGAGTCAGAGGCAGACGCTAGTGCCGCAGAGGAGATGTCTGCAGCTGAGGTGATGGCCAAGTCTCCTCCCAGAGCTGTGTCGCCAGAGCCACGAAGTTCTCCNGTCGAGGCGATCCCCAGCAGCCCAGAACTGGTGGATCCCACCCCGGCTGCTAGAGGCAGGGCCCAATCCCCAGGCAATGTCAGTACGGAGAGGAGTAGTAGCAGCTATAGAGGGGGACGCAGGGAGAGTGCCAGCAGCATGGCGGGCATGGGCAGTCTAGCCTCAGGGCAGTTTTAGACGAGATGCAAATGGCGGCTGAGCCTGTTATCAGCCGCCATTGTTGCTGCTCGTCTAAAACCCTGGCGCGCGCGCACGCCGGATCTCTGCTGCGTGAAGCCGGCCCAGCAATCCTGCTCTTGTCAAGGCGGATCGCCGCTGTGCCGGCTTCACGCCTCACTTCCGGGTTCTTTGGCCGAGTGCGCACGCGCAGAAGGGTGCACATGCTCACAAACACTCCACGTCGTGTCTGATGCTCTTCTGAACATCAGACGTGGCGTTGAGAGGAAGACGGGTACCCGATGCCGGCACTGAACGATCCCACTTGTGAGCGGGATCATCTAAAATCACCCTCAGGGTCCCAGTACGCCCCTTCACGGGACATCACTGTGATCGCGGACAGTGAGTCAGAGGCAGACGCTAGTGCCGCAGAGGAGATGTCTGCAGCTGAGGTGATGGCCAAGTCTCCTCCCAGAGCTGTGTCGCCAGAGCCACGAAGTTCTCCCCCTCCCAGCAGCACTGGCAGCAGTGCATCACCCGGGGTGGGCCAGAAGGCAGGAGGGGTGGTGGTAAAAATTCTCAATCTGGGATTATTTTTAAAAGGTGTGGGCAGATGATCCCAAAGAGGGGCAGTGCACTGTGTGTGTGTGCAAAAAAGTGGTAAAGCATAGGCAGGTGCTCAGCAACCTAGGGACAATGGCAAGGCACCTAATATCAGACCACAGTGCTCTGCTGCTAAATGGGAAGTCAGGGGAAGAGGATGCAAGCGGGTTCCCAACTGCAGCGGCCAGGTGCCCGGCTCCTTCAGTGGGCAAGCATTCTGCACCAGCACCAACCGCTGCCTCTAGAAGCAGGAGCAGTATTCCTCCTGCCAGGGGGACAGAACAGCACAGGAGCCTCCCCAGCAGTGCCGTCAGTCCACCATGGATGAGCTGGGGTGGGGAGATCTGTCAAGGCCATTGGCAGGCAGTGGCGGCTGGCCCCCAGGAAGTTTGGGGCACTGCCCCCCAAGCCCCGAGGGCCCGCTGCCGCTGTTGCGTTAAGAAAAAAACAACTCCGCCACTGCCACTGCTTCTGACAGTGCCGGAGAAGTCTCTGACTTTGCTTCAGAGTGGAGGCTTCTGCGGCACTGTCAGTTCTTACTTCCGGGATCCACTCCTGAGGAGTGGGTCCCAGAAGGGTCAAAAAAGCTAAGCCCAACCGCGTTTTCCATTGAAAACGTGATTTGGGCAGCTGAGCTCCTCTGTCCACAGCACGTATAGGACGTGCTGTGGAGGGAGGGGCTAGGGGCTTTCCATTGTGCTCAATGGGCCCAAGGAAAGCTCTCACCAGGGTGCTTGTTGAAAGCACCCTGGCGAGATGCCTTGGGCTGGGCGCCTGAGGCAGGGAGCAGCACGCATGCACACTGCTCCCTACCTCATATGCTCAGCATGGCTGCTGGCGCGCTGTTGGAGAGCTCACAGCTCTCCAACTGCGCGTCGCCAGGCCAGCCGCTTCCCTGACACTGCCCCTTGCCACTCCCCCCCCAGCACAGTCCAGGACAAAGACCGCCGGAGCCAGCAGGTAAGATATCCCAATCCCTCCTGTCCCCACCCTGCACCCTCCCCCCCGCACCCCATCCCCGTAGGCTCCCAGCCTCCCCCCCTGCATCCTCCCCCTAGGCTGTTTCCTCCCCACCCCTGCACTCTGGGCTGGGAATGGGGGAGGGGTGGCTTAATGTTGCCTTTAAATGGTGTGCTTTGCTTGCTCTGTTTGCATGATGACATTTTGTAAATTTGTGGGTCCACTGGTTGTGTGGCTACTCTTTTTTTAAATGGTCCCTTCGTTGTTTCACTGCTGCTCCCTGCTGCTGCAAAGTAGTTTGTGTGGAGCCTGTGGACAGGCATTGGCTGCCGGAGTTAAGTTGTGGCTGCTGGGGATGGGGAGTGAGTGAGGGGCACATGGGGGGGGGGAGTTGGAATGTGGTTTTTGTTCACTTGATGTCATGATGTGGAGTATGAAATGCTGCAAATTTGTGATGCTTCTGATAAAACTGAGCATTTGAAATCCCGAGATGTATCTGACAGTCTGGTGATCTTAGGAAGTTAGGTGTGTTCACAATGCTGGACATTTGGTGCTTTTGGGTTTATA